>KV722563.1:0-45333 GCA_001687445.1 Obba rivulosa
GCGCCTTGGACCGCCCTGCACGGTAGTCGTCTTCAAGGGCTTCAGCACGAGTTGTCCATACGGGCGCGACCTTTGTGCAAAGAATCCAAACCAGGTGGTCGAGATGAAGGTGCAGAAGGTGATGTAGGAAGTCATGTTTGAGCTGCGTAGGATTGCATATTGCTATATACATCTTACTTGAAATATGGGTGTTCCCAGGATACATCCAAACAACTTCACCGCAGCGAAATTAATGACATATATATCCAGAACGAAGGATACACTTGTTAAACTGCAAACACAGTGTGGGGCAAAATACATATTACGACCACCTGGGATCGAACCACAAGCATCAAGTAAATCATGTGACTCAACAGCCGCGCTAGTCCCTTACACCTTATCATCTTGTCAAGTGCTTTACCCATTGTATACATCAACCGTTGTCGGTTGTGGTCCCCTGGCATTCTCTTCCGTGGCAAATGTGTCCATGTGTTTATTGCACGGATGCATATATCCCAAATATAGATGTATCTATATCTCCACTGCTGTCGTCTACCCTCCAAACAGAATATATATCCGGTGTAGCACCGGTTTAGACCCATCTGGATGCACCAGCGGCACGTCCCCGTCCAACCCACATACCAAGCCAAGCTAGCAGACCACAATCGCGTGCTTCAGCAGCAAGGTTGTGTCTCCTGTGCGGTATAGCTCGCCATTCTCCAAGCTTCCATTCAGCTGACCTGAATAATCATGCACAATGCTGCAGCTGTCCCACGGAAGGATGACTAGCAGGTCCACTGAGTCGCTGTACGCCACCAAATGAGGCATTTTACTCACATGTGTCATCCACAGACACAAAGAATCCTGCCCCGCGCATGGTGTCTTCGTCTTCCTTGGCAAAGACTTGGATTTCAAGCCACAGGCCCGTGAAATCTACTATGCACCCCGCCACCACCACGCTCACCGGTACGTTGTTAAACGCGAGCACTTTCATTCCGGCCGGCACATTTGAATACTGTCTAGGTGCCAGTTCCTCGACGTCATAGAATGCACTGCGGGCCGGGATGCGAGTGGGGCCAAACACGTTGGAGTCCATGCACTCCCATCCTCGCAGTTCCTGTATCGTGCTAACCACTTTTCGTCAGATCAATTTATCGTGGTTATGCTTCAACGTACCGTGCCACCACTGACAGCATGAATGGAAATTCGGAGATATAACTCATCTCTGACACGTTTGATAGGTGTTTGAGCCCACAGGTAAGTTGTAAGAGTGCCCTCGCGAGCAAATGTGAAGTCAGAGAGCAAGACCAGAACCCCAGCCACTGCTACGCGTCCGCCACACCCCCTCGTCCCGCCATATGCCGCTGCCACGCATCTCAACGCTCATGCACAGGTAAATATCGTCGTCCGTCCCCATTTGAATTCGAATTTTATCTAATACATCTATTCATTCACAGCTTCGCCTTCCCTTTGCCTTTCGCAGGCGTTTCCCTCCTGTCATCCACAGCCCTCTCATCCCGCTCGTACATCCCGTCGAAGGGGACCACGCCCTCCTGAATCCTCCGCATCTCCTCCCACAAGTCGGGGCCGACTTCCTCTGTCCCAATCACCCTGCCCCAAATCCCCTTTGTCTCCATCATCACCCAGAACATTGTATCGTCGTAATACACACCTTGCCAGGATGACGACCGCCTATCCCAAAGCTCGATGGCTTTGTCTGCCGGCAAGCTCAGGCTGTCATGCACCAAGCGACCTAGGTCGATTGGCCCCAGAGGAACCATCGGCCACGCAATGCGTGCATGCTCCTTTGTCTGCCAGGGCATCTCAGTGAGTCGTCTTCATGCTGCAAACAACATGACATACCTTTGTCCAGATGACAACTCGGACCATCATCATACGATCGTCATGAGATTTCATGATGTGTGGTCCGCACTCATTGTCAGTGTCTGTAGATGCATCCATCGTCGAGGTGCACGCGACCACCTCAACAGACGGGCTTCTGACGGACGACGAGGTTCGTGTAGTACTGGTAAGCCCCCCATCCACGTTCATCTTGCCCGACAAACTCCGCCTCTGTGATGCAGATCCCTGGCCAGCACGTACCTTCGCCAACTTGGAAGGCGGCTGTCCCAACTTCCTCCATTTGTGCTTCCGCCTCTCGCCCAGCTTCAAGATGTGGGCACCATCACTGTCTGACCCATCGTCCGACCACCCTTCCGCTTGTCCCCGCGCATTTTGCGCCATCTCCCCCCGAGCACTGCCGGCCGGCTGGACATACTTACCTGCACCATTCAAATCCTTCACGACGGTACATATGTTACCTGCATCGTCTTCTTCATCCGTAAGCTCCAGGTTGGCGATGATTCTCCCAGGCCCCTTCCCGGAGATGGACACGGTTTCTTCTTCCGACGAGACATCAAGCTCGATCAGCATCTCCATCCGGTCGCCTTTCCCAGCAAAACTCATTGGTGTCTTCAATGTCCTCGCATGCGACTTCTTGGGTGTATGAGGTATATGAGGCGTCTCCACTGAGGGCATGTGGTCTGTCTGCATAGCGGGAGTGTAAGGCATGTGGGGCGTGGTGCGAGTGCGCTGTGTCTGGGGTGCGGCCGGTGTGGGTGGTGTCTGGGGCGCTGAAGCCGTATGAGATGTGGGGGTACGCGGCGTCAATGCATTTGCTATGCACAATGTCGTGGGCGTCTTCAGCATGCGAGGCGTCTTGGGCGTGTGCGGCATCCTGGGAGTGCACGGCGTCCTAGGAGTGCTCTTGGGCGTGTGCGGTGTCTTGGGCATGCACGGTGTCTTGGGTGTGCGCGGCGTCTTAGGCGTGCGCGGCGTCTTCTTCACCACCTTCACCTGTTCAGATCTCTCTATCTCCGTGCCAATTGACTCATTGAATCAGATCCCATACCTGCTTCACCTCCTTCCGCTGCAACTGCCGAGCCAGCCTCTCATCAAGCTTTACTTGAATGTCATTGGCGTGGGCCTTGACAATTCTCACTTTCTGGCCTGGAGAAGGGCTCCTTTGGCTTGGTAAGGTCGCCTTCTTGCACGAGGTACACTGACAGAAGTCAGATCTTTTGCTGGCCTATCAAAACCGGCACGTACGACGACAACCCATTTTCCCGCATTTGCGACTGTATACGCCAACTGCAGTAGCGGCCTCCTACCACATCGGAGGCAGGAAGGCACATCCGTTGGTATGCGGTCTTTGGCCCCGCTCTTCGCTATGTTGCGCAATGTTTCCGAATAGCGTAAGTAAGAGCTAGGTTTCTTTGCTTCTTTCTTGGCTCGCTGGGCCCTTGCGAGATTGATGGCGACCATATTCGAGGGAAGCGTGAAGTGTCGAGCAGGACCACAGCAAACCACGAAGACCGAACACTGTAATGACCACTCAGCCGTCGAAAATTTCCAGTTGAGGGAGCTGAGTCACGCCCCATTTTCCGGGGCATCTGT
Organism: Obba rivulosa; assembly: GCA_001687445.1. NCBI lineage: Eukaryota > Fungi > Basidiomycota > Agaricomycetes > Polyporales > Gelatoporiaceae > Obba > Obba rivulosa. Next base: position 3,436 of record KV722563.1, read on the forward strand.
CGGCCGAGTTCTCGGAGTCCAAAGCCGCACCAGAAGAATACATCCTTTCATCGAGCCCATCAGCGTGCCCGAATCTGCTCCCGCAGGCGCCCACACACTATAGACACTCAGTGACATAACAAGCCACGACATATTCAGCGTAGGTAGGTACAATTTTGTTCTCTGTATCGATTTTAGCGTTATTATACCCGTTTACTAGCTCTCATTTCCAGACTGTAAATAGAATGTCTTGAGTATCACGACCTTCCGGCAAGGACTCGGGAGTACTTACGGATCTTGTTGCATAGCGCGAGCGCTCGCTTTGTGCGCACGTTGAGAACGCTCCAGCAACAATGCTTCGACCTGGCTACCTCGCGTCTTCTTCTGTTGGACGCCTCTCTTTCGCAACACACTTGTCGTACCTGAACCGGCCTTCTCAGCTGGCTTTGTGCTCCCCTTCTGCAACGAGTCCTCTGAGGGAGAGGCCTTTGTCCCCCTTTGGACCACATTCTTCCGCGTCATGGTAGGAGTCCCTGAACTGGCCTTCTCTGTCCCCGCGCTCCCATCGGGCGCCGTAGTCGTTGCAGCCAGTGGAACCATGTCTTGCACTGATGAACGAGTGGGGGTCGAAGGCGTGATCTTGGCACCAGATCTTCCTGAGCTTGCCTGTTCGCCAACGTCAGCCACTGATGAACTTGTCCAAGCAGGAGCACGGCCAACTGCTGTCAGTGTATTCGCCATGACATCCGGCGCTGGTCCACATGTGCGCGAGCACGTTGAAACCGTTGATACGGTCAGCATTATCACGGACTGTGGACTGGCTGTTGCGCTCGGCGTTGTGTGAGGAGGCGCATTAGGTGATGTGGTGGGCGTTTCTATGGACGGCATATCTGCTGTCGCGCACGGCATCGTTAGACCAGGTGCATTAGGTGACACCATTGGCATTGTGATGCTAGTTGGGTTGGCTGTGGCCATCTACAGCGATGGATTCAAGGTCGCATCTGAGGCAAGTGCGGGGGCGTCCGCTTCATTCCAGATGACCTTGGGCATACATGCTGACTGGCATGCATCAATAACTCCAGCTGGACCTCCCGCGTCCGCTTCAGGATGACGCTCTGTCAAACTTGGGTCAGTCCGGTCTCTTCGAGCAATGAACAGACACTCACTCTCAAAGCAATCTAACAAGAAGCTTTCAAAATTGTTGCATAGACGGTCGCGAAACAGATCTGGCAATGCTATCAGTTTTTCTTTGAATGTTTGTCCGTACTTGTCATGTGGGGCGCATTTGCTAGCTGTAGATTAGTCCAAAATTGCTCCACTGAATGAGGAATGACATACACATAGGCTCGTAACTGACCCTTCTGGGTGATCCCACCCGTAATACAGAACGTCACAAAACCGGTCTTCTCATTCCACTTCTCTATCGTGTTTTCAACTTGTGTCTCGAACCGGCGCACGTTCCTGTGCGTGCTACGGCTCAAGATGGAGGTGAGGAGTACCTGACTGACAACAGCCTAACCTTCCTTGTGGACAACTCAAGAGCTGAACCGGGGGCCACGCGTGCAGATGATTTGAATGGTTTGCGGATCGACCTGCCATCAAGCTATGACCCGAAGGTCGTGCACTGCGAGAGCATGAAGGAGGCGAGAGACATTGAGCGCCAGTTGCGTGAGGGCCAGGCGAATGATGCACTTGCCGACCTCCGCGTTCACCTAACCACAAAGTACTCATTAAAGCAGCAACAGAAACATATCATTGGTCAAATACCCAAAACGCGGTCATACGGGCATATCAAACGCAAAGGAGAGGCCATCGATTGGGCGGCGGAGACGTACAGGCGGGCGCGGAGGTCAATATTGGCATTGCTGGAACGGCTAGAGGTTTGCGTGTACCGCGAGCTTCGCGCGAACGACATAGTTGCCTTCACCATGGACGATAAGGATAGAACTCTCGGTGACAGTAGGAAACTATCGTCCTGGATCTGGGAGGATTGTGCTTGGCTTGAAGACACCGAGGATGGTGCGCTGAAGAATTTTATCACCGACGGTGTGTTTCTCTATCGGCTCGTGCTGTTCGTATGTCAATTGATTGGCGGTAGCTATGCGGGTCCATTGGTTCTGGTGAAGTGCTCTGAAGGTGCGCTGGACTGAAGAGAAGCTACTGGTGAAAGAAGAGATACGAAGGACGGTCCGCTTCTTCGACTACTGGCGGCGCGACTGGATGCGCAGGAGCGAAGATGACATAGGAAATGGACAATCGAACCGTGCAGCATATGGTCGCAAGTGGGTCTTCGGCGCAGAGTAGATGTAACGAGCTTGGGGCTGACATATCTCCATCCAGGCAGGCATCCCGATACGAACGTCTGTTGCAAGTCGCGTCGTCAAAGTTCAAGGGACTGATCGATGTTGTGGGTATCTTCGTATAGCTCAGTCTGCGATGACTAACTAATTCACGCAGGAGAAAGCATTACAACAATCGGAAGGCAATGGGCGAAGATGAGATAGCAGCTGATGGGTTTAGAACAGATATATCCGTAAGAGCACTTCCTGTTTGACGCGGTGCCTACAGAAAATGTATAGCGGGGGCGTATTTAGAACGGATATATCTGTTGTAGCAGTGGTTTTTGGCCGCGGGGTGGAGGGGAAATGTGCAGCGGTAACATTCAGGCCGAGAATGCCTCATAAGCATCTGGTGGGCCTTGTCTTACATGGTTATCCTGGTGGAGTGGTTATCACAATGAAGGATATTGTCTGCCATGTTTGTGGTGCGAAGTTCGACTCTTATTGTTGGAGATTTTCAATGCCGCCGGTGTAATGTACTCTTTTGCCAATTTAAGCTTCACATTTGCAACCGAAACATATGTAGAGATGACGAATGTTTCTGTAAACTTTCAGATGTATCCGACGCTGCAGCCATGGAAGCATGTGTATGAACGATACAGAATCGGATGCATCTATCATTTATTAGATGTATCTGACCGTATCACTTGTCTCCTGGGAGCGCCTTCTCTCATGAACGATGTACCTGTCAATATGAAGTCCCTCGAGCTGCTTCCAAAAGTTTTTGACTATCATTGTCGTGCGGAGGCGTGAGATTCGAGGCGATGCTGAACGAGCCCAGAGCAGCCATTGAACTTCTAAATACCACCGAGTCCACATGTAGCCCCAGACTTCTCGTAGACCGCGTGCATAGCAAAAATTATACATCTCCAACACCACATTTTTCCGTATCTCCTCAGCAGTGTGGGTTTCCGTCTGCTCTGGAAGCAGTGGATGCTGACAGAAATGCTTGGTGAACAGATGAAGTATTTGCTTACAGTGTGGTGCAGGACAGAAGATGTAATCTGGATCCTTCAACTTGACCTCACCCTCGTTGAACATCCAATCTGGCCCATCCTCCTGATCGACCTCAATATCTTTGTCATTCTCGATAGCGCGCTCGATGTCCTCAAGCTCGTCCTCAGGAACGTCGAAGTCCTCTCGGATTGCTGTAGATGTGCCTTCCATGGTGGAGCCAGACTCTGAGTTGGATACGTGAGCTTGTGCTGGTGGCCGTGGTGGAATACGGATCGTAAAAGTTGGCACTTTTGGAATAGACACAGTCTGGATAACACCATTTAGGCATATTGTAATGCGTGGTATCATTCTTTGGGTGACATATGTGCTCTGAGGTGGCTACAATTATATAAGATTCATTTTTTGTTTGCGGTACGAGCAAAGGCGACAGACAAATCTTACCAATAGAACGATACTTTGTCCAACTGGCACAAAGTTCGGATCGAGATCTGGGAACTCTTTGCGGGCTTGAACGACATTATACGGAGCTGGCGCACGACGCAATACTAATAGGCGGGTCTTTACCGCGCGCGCTGCATGCCAGTAACATAGCTGATGCTTCGCCTCTGGAAATTGCTCGCGCATTGCGTGTATTTCTAAGTAATCTTTGTCAGACAGGGTAAATTTAGGGCTAATCTTCCAGTTTGTGCGAATATGCTGCAGAAACTGAGAGATCAATTTCTCTTTTCCATGCTTCTCTCCGTCATTCGAACGTATGAGAAGAAACCCTATTGGCAACCCTGATCTGTATGCCTCTGTCAATGCAGCATACAACTCAAAGCGTGAACCATTTGTTTGCCCTGTGATCGAATTGGTGATCTCAAATCACATGTGAATGGAAGCAGGTGAAACTCACACGCTGAATTGAGGGAGATCTCACGCAATCGTCCTGACCATCTTCGGAGTATTTTTGGTAGCGCAAATGCAATAGCATCAAAGCCGGATGGCAGTTCTAGGCTGATTGGCTCGACAGAATACCCCCGTTTTGCATCTTCCAGAAATTTTTGGGCCGATTTAAGCTCGTCTTCATGCAACCTATATTGCTGGCTGTGATGGCGAGACCACAGTGCGTAGACTGCCTTCCGTGTGAATACGGGATTTGGATAATCGTGTAGTATCTCATTCCAGAGCTAATTTCAGGGTATTCGGTTAGCCACGGCTTTTCAATAGACACAAGCATGTTCACCTGAGTCGAAGTTTTATCCATGCCATTCAGGACTCTCTCACGCATGTCCGCAGGGATATCAATGCAGCAGTATAGAATGTGGTCCTCACGGTGTGTATATTTCACACGAGCCTCTGTACCACAGCGGTCATCAAGAGTGATGTGAATCCACCCGTCGCAGTCAAATGACTACATGGACTCCTTATCATGCCAGCATGCTGAATCAGTGACCTTTTGGGAAGCTTGCTGGCATGCCTGTAATTGACGGCAGTGATAATCATATGTGCTGGCGTGTGGCAACGTTTTGTGATGATAAGTTTTGTTATAGCTATGGTACGGGTCCGTCATATTGTCAAATCAACCACATCAGAAGGTTAACGCACGTAAACTTATATGGTGAACCATCTGATAGGAAGGCTACAATCGCATCTGCGCGCTTGCGCCGTACCTCGGCCTGATTCCTAGAGACCTCGCCAAATGCTACAAGATCTGAGATCATGATCCGTGCTTCAGCTTCTATGCCGCCATGCTTGTCATGCACAACGGCACGGAAGTCCTCCAAGCTTTCAAGAGGTAATGAGCTATCCTCACGTAGCTTGGGGACAGGCTGATTCTCCTTATCTCTATTTTTGTTTCGGTGATCTTGCTTTGCAGTTACGCAGACTTGACAGGTTGTGCCCCGCTCATTCCCACCAGGGTTGTTCCGAACCTTGAGCGGAAACTCGGCCATGTGTTTCATCCAGCGGCAGCGCGCACAGGCCCGAGTCGCCTCGCCGACATCTTCAGACATAAATAGCTATAAAAAGCAAGCAGGTAACAGCTATCGGGAGCAGTAGATATGACGCTGACAGCCGTCGGAAGCCGCGGGGGAAACTCTCAAAGTCCACGCGTCACGTGAATTTATTATCTCAGCATTCCACGTGACGTGCGTCGCAACGCGTGGAGGGTGAATTGCATTCAGTAGATAGACTGTAGATTGCATTCGATCATCTGTCCTTCGATGGATCATTTGATTCTTGGAAGCACTTGCTTTCCACGCAAGCGAGGTTCGGCGTGATCATCAGGGGCTCTTTCAATGGGCACCAAATCGGAGCAGCATGTGCCCATTTTCTACCGCATTTCGAGGACGCAGAGGTGGGAAATGCAAGCCAACCGCGAAATGAAGAGTCCACGGGGAGCGGAGCCGTGTGAACTGTAAACATTCATATCAAGAGACGCTGAAATCTCGGACGACCACAAGCGCACTGTCTTGATGACCAGAAGTTGACTTTCACTGCTGAGCTGGCTGAGGCAATCACAGAGTGCAGGCAAAGTCGACAAAGCCAGCACCGTCACGAGGCTCACGCGCGTTCGGCCGTCTCGCGTCCAGTGCCCATCGCCCGCCTCTCGGCACCACACATCGCATCCCGCTCGCGCAGCCGCTTCGACGCGCCGTAGCTACAGCACGCATCTTCACGTTCCCTGCCCATTCATCAAGTCCTGATTGCTCTGACCGCTCTTTCCGAGCACAGCCCCATGTCTTCACCAGGATATCTCTCGTCACCGCGAGCGGCGGACAGGCCGTCGTCGCGCAGCTCGCTGCGCTCGGTCGGACGCTCCTCGAGCCCAGTGATCACCCTTGCCGACGAGACAGGTCCGTCTCCCCGCTCGATCCGTCTCCCCGACACTGACCAGGCACAGTGGCCATCCGGACACAAATATCGACACTGAGGCATTCCATCCGGCACCAGCAGGCACAGCTGCAGACCCTCGAGAACGCCGTGCTCCGCGGACCACGGCCGCTCCCCCCCGGCATCCTGGGCTCCCCGCCGCTCTTGCCAGAGGAGCTCGACGTCTCCCCGAACCCGTTCTCCACGCCGACGCCGAAGCTCCAGAAGCGCAACAGCTACGACGTGCTGCAGGGCCTCGCGGGGCCGGACTCGAGCCTGCCGCTCCCGCGCCGTGACGAGCGGCGGTATTCGTTCGGGGAGGAGAACGGGATCCGCGAGGGCATCCCGACGCCGTCGGGGACGCGCGCCGCGAGCCCCACGCGCACACTCAGCCGTACGTCCCGCCGCTGCTCCCCCGGGCCGCGCTCACCCAGCTCAGGCATCCCCGTTTCGTCAGTAGGTCAGTGCGCCCCGCCCGCGCCGCGCCCGCGCTGACGCCGGCTCCCGCACAGGCAACGCGCGCGCGCTCGCGGAGGAGGACGGCAACGCGCACGCGCACGCGCACGCACACGCACACGGGGGCAGCCTCGGCGTGTCCGGTCCCGCGACACCCGCGGCATCGCCGAACCGCCGCGCGTCGTTCACGCCCGGGAACACGACGCGCGTGCTCGCGGATCTCCAAGCGGGCGTGCTCAACGCGAAGAACGCGCTGGAGAACACGAAGGCGCAGCTCCGCGTGAGCCAGCGGCAGGTGAGCCAGCTGACGCGCCAGACGGAGGACCTCAAGGAGGTCCGCGAGCGCCTCCGCCTCGAGAACGAGGGTCTGAACAACGTCGTGGCGCGGAAGGAGCGGCTGCTGCAGGAGGTGATGTCGCCGTCTGTCGCGTGTGCTCAGTCTGCTGAGAGATTTTGTAGGTGCTGGAGCGCGCACGGAAGGCGGAGGCAGAGGTGATCGCGCTCAAGTCGCAGCTGAAACTGGAGACAACTAATTCTAAGAAGTCCATACGAGATATGGAGTCCACCCTCACTGAAACGACGGCAAAGTCACAAAAGGCGGAACGCGAATACATGGTTCTGCGGGATTCCCTGAAAGGGCTCGTTGAGTCCTTCCAAGCGGACCAAGCCAAACTGCGCGAGGAAATGTCGCGGCGAGAAGCAAAAGTACGGGATGAGGCACATGAGATTGGGAGGCGGTACAAGCGGCTCGTGGAGGAGGTTCAGAAAGAGAGAGAAGCGGGCGCTGCAGGGGAGGTCCGGCGGCTGAAGGAAGAGAACGAGCGGATACAGAGGGAGATGGAGGAGAGCTTCCGTCGGGATATTACAGCACTCCGGACGCAGATGGACAAGACCACAAAGGACAACGAGGATGCTTGGCGGACCGCGCAGTGTGTTTCTCGCTTTCTCGTCTGGAACTGCATGCTGATTGCGCGCACAGATTGCTTGCAGAACAGCTGGCGCGCCTGCGCCGTCTGATGCGCGAATCTGCAGCGTCCGGGGAAGCAGACGCATCGAACTCATGACCATAACGATATCAGTGTTTCTTCAGACTGCTACATATCACATTCTCTCGGGACTCTCGCACTGCTTGACACTAGTACCCATCCCATACCGATACTACCCATAGACATACCTGTCGACATGCTATTTTGCGTAACCAAGGACATACTATAATGCATTTACTCACGTATGGATCGAACGATTGCGGCGTGACCGCGTACATGAGTGACGAGTGGATAGATGGTGGAGAGGCCGGGCACCGCGAGCGCGCCCAGCGCCTCATGTGGCCGTGACCGGTTGATCGAAATGAGTCGCGCAGAGGACTGGGCCGTTTCGGAGGCACAGCGATTTCTTGCCACCGACATTTTCTACACGACTTTCGAGGTATTCCAAAGCACAATATGAGAGCTTGTTGCTGCTCGTCGGATATGTGCTGCTCCGGATCCGACACTCACGCAAGGGGCAAGTACTGAAACTGGGGCCGGGCGGAATCACATGGCCGAAGCGTGAGCAGCGCCCCGGAGCAGTCGATGCATCAGAGGATCGCTTTCCGGTTACGCTCTACGACTTTGCGCCGGACTATAAAGTCGCAGCTCACCGTCAGCGCACACGAGTACACCTTTGCATCCCCGCCCGCCGCCATGTCCGTCCTGACGACCCCCATTACCGAGCTCTTCAAGATCAAGCACCCCATCCTGCTCGCAGGTGCGCCGCGCGATGGGCTGGGCCCGCCTATCAGGGAGTTCCGACTGCTGATGCACTGTGCCTTGCATTTGTCGTGAACAGGCATGAACGTCGCGGCTGGACCCGAGCTGGCTGCCGCGGTCACGAACGCCGGCGGTCTGGGTGTTATCGGAGGCGTGGGGTACACGCCGAAGATCCTTCGCTCGCAGGTACGCAGCAGCTATTTGATGTCCTTGGGCAGGATCTGACGTGAACTGGCGTGAGCAGATCCAGGCACTGAAGAAGGATCTGCACGACAAGAATGCACCGTTCGGCGTGGACCTGCTCCTGCCTCAGGTGGGCGGCAATGCACGGAAGACAAACGTGAGCGATCCAGACTGGGCTCATCAACACGCGCTGACATTCGGCGTAGTACGACTACACGAAGGGGCAGCTGCCTGAACTCGTCGACGTCATCATCGAGGAGAAAGCGTCGCTCTTCGTCTGTGCTATCGGCGTCCCGCCAAAGGCCGTGGTGGAGAAGCTGCACAACGCAGGCATCCCCATCATGAACGTGCGTCCCGCGCGATCCACCATAATCCCGCTCATCGCTGACCCCACACGCGCAGATGGTCGGGCATCCCAAGCACGTCGCCAAGGCGCTCGAGTCCGGCGTCGACCTCATCTGCGCGCAGGCGGGCGAGGGCGGCGGGCACACCGGCGACGTCCCCGCGTCGATCCTCATCCCCGCGTGCGTCGACGCGGTCAAGGGCCACACCTCGCCGCTCACCGGCAAGCCCGTGTACGTCGTCGGCGCCGGCGCGGTGTACGACGGGCGGGGGCTCGCCGCGAACCTCATGTGGGGCGCGCAGGGCGTGTGGGTCGGCACGCGCTTCGTCGCGAGCGTCGAGGCGTCCGCGCCCAAGGCGCACAAAGACGCGATCCTCTCGGCGGGGTACGAGGACGCGGTCACGACGCTGATCTTCACCGGGCGACCGCTGCGCGTCCGCCGGACGCCGTATGTGGACGAATGGTGAGTGTCCTGTAACTGCACGCCAATGTCGCCTTTCCGATGTGTCATCTCTAGGAATAACACGCGGCAGAAGGAGATCCAGGAGCTGACGTCGCAGGGCATCATCCCGCACGAGGAGGAGCTCCGCAAGCACCCCGAGCGCTCGCTGGAGGGGCGGACGTTCCTCATCGGCCGCGTCGCCGCCATCATCCATGATGTCCTCCCTGCCAAGGACATCGTGGATAACATGGTCAACGATGCGGTGAAGCTAATCGAAGAGCGTGCTGCTGCGATTTCGACGAAGGCGAAGCTATAATTGGTTTTTGTTATTCGGGCAGTGTATATGTGATGTGGCTGTATTTTTGGGATTTTGTTTATCATTGGTCTATCTGGGGCAGGTGCGGATTTGCAAGCAAATCCGAAGGCAGACATAGCTTGCAGGCTGAGGAGTATTCGCCGTACTACAGTTACTGGGCAGACATACAAGGCGAGCGGCAGCGCTCGGCAGCACCGGCTTCTCGGCAGCCACATCCGTATCCTGGCGCCTCGCTGGCTTCTCTGTCGCTGCTCTTGCGCGAACTCGAAGTGGATGAAACCGACATAAGTATGCTTCGGTGAAATTTTCTGACGAGACAGTTCCGAGTTTTCCTGGGAGAGGAGCACAGCGGAATCTGGATCAATTATCTCTGGGCTATCGTCAACATCAGCTGTTTCTGCGAGAATACAGCTTCAGGATTGCGGTGCGGATGCTAGTTAATGACTCTAGTGCTTGCCATTCCAGGCATGCATTGTTCAAGGACTGTCGATGGCTTCCTGCCGATACTTCGATTGACCGCTGCTTCTACGATGGTCTTCTGCATGCGCGCCCGTGCGCCGAAGCCACGCTCTTCATTCCATCCCAGCCTGCATAATAACTGCCGCATCCCTTGTTCGCTGACAGAGACACCGTCGGACCGATTTGCTGCGGTGCTGGCTACGAGAAACCACCAAGTATCAGACTCGTGCCTCCTGCAACTGTCCAAGTTACCGATATGGTCTCTACTCCGACGCACCGCACACTGATGACCAAAAATTCCCAGACACCCTCGTTGCCATTGCACGGGCCCCTTCTTTCTCATATGGAGCAATTCACTCTGGCGAATAGATCGTTATGTGCACCAGCATGGCCAGCTTGCATTGTCTGAGGCTTCGCGCGTCGCGGGCGATTCGTGCCTCGTGCTGGGGCACAATCGAGCAGGCCCTGATGAGGGAGCCCCCGTTTGGTGTTAGCCGATTACAGACACCGAAGGATCTGTGAGGCTGGGTAGGGGACAATGGGCAGCGGACAATGGGCCGCAGACAAGCGGCTCTGTCCTGCTTCGAGAATGCTTGCCGATGGACTCGGACGATCTATGTCACCACGGCTTGCAGGATAAATACTTCCCCTTCGTTGTGGTCTTGTACCTTGTATCAAGCCTTCTCCAATACTGACGCAGCTGTACTTACCACTTCCTCCGGCCTTCTTGCTATCTACATTCAATTCGAACATGACCACGTTCAACGGACAATTCGTCGTGCCGTCCCAGATGAATGCACCTTACTCGCAATATACGGATGACATTCTCGTCTCTATGTCTAACAGGGCACATCCATGCACGGCAGAAGCACCGTGCATCCTTTGTCACCCGGCAACCTGGGACTATTGGAGAAGAACTGCGGTAAGCATAATCATAGCCACCGCTCGTCAACAACAGCACAAGGAACTCATCAGAGACTAGCCCTTCCTCCAACTTACGGAGCCGCCAAGCCCAGATGAGGGAAATACGGCTAGCAGCGACCCCCATGACAGCCGCGACGGTGGAGATGTCGTAGACAGCGGGGTAAATTACTGTCATACAACTGATGAATGCACGAAAATTAACTACTTCCACCACTTATAACAGCCCGGCTGTTACGATCAAACAATTCAGTACACCGGTACTGAAACCATCACGATAATAGATGCCCTTGACGCAGAGCTCGGACGAATCCTCGAAGCAACCACGGCCCAGGTCAGTTATCATCGTGTTTGATTCAGTAGAGGTATAGCCCACGATGTCGTTCTAGATATACGCTATGACCCAGGAACCCCTCTTCGTACCATCGCCACACAATGTAGCCGGCAATGTAATCCCTGACTTTCAAAGCTACGCCCACCCAGAAACACAGCCCTCATTGATGGGTATGATTTGCTCCCCCGAATCAACGTGATCGCGTGCTGAAAGTAGACGCATTTTGCTGCATACGCAGGGACTGGCATGAACTCCGGACCGATGGACACATCAGATGGCTCGGAATCCCGTACACACTCAGGAAGCAACGAATCATATCCTTCGAATGGTGAGCCAACCTCGAACAGTAGCAAAGATCATCCACTGACCACGGAGATAGATACCCTCTTGCTAAATGGGGCGGGTCCGTCAAGGATTACGAAAGGCAAATCAGTGGCAAAAGCAAGCAAGCCGTAGACGCCCTCCAAACGCATCCCCTCGGGTGAAGCTTGCGACGCCTGCCGTAGGCTCAAGACTAAATGCAAGAGAAATACACCGGGGGAACCTTGCAGGTAAGTGATTACCGGTCCGCCACCATGCTTCTAGAGCATCGTCCTCGCGACATGTCCATTCGTGATGCTTCATTTGCTCACTGACGGCTTTGCAATCCAGGATGCTGATCCTATGTCATTATTTTCAGGGATTGCGTTCAGAGCGGCATACTATGCACAAACAACGATAAGCTGGGCAAACCTGGAAGAAAGCCAGGAAGCAGTAGCAAGAAGACACTGGACGGGCCATCCGTCAGCGCCTCACCTCACCCTCTGGTCAAACTTCACGCTTATTATGCCTCGTAGCGTTCCTCCGGATACTCAACGGGATCGCGGGATGTCTTCCTCTGCATGACTATCTGCATCATTATCTGTTTCTGTCAAAGGGGTGTGGCTAACCTTCAGCTCGTTAACGCTGGTACTATGATGTTCCTCTTTCACAACTTGTCGTTCTTTATCTTCTCCGCATTGTGCTGGTCCGCAGACCGGTATTTATCCATATTGCCCAACCGGTGTGGAAGATTCGCGTGTGAACTCGAGCATTGCCCTGACAATCCTGGGCGCCGTCAGTGTTCTTGCGTGATCGACTACATTAGGATGACGGTGGCGTCCTGCTATCAGGGCACTGAGTACAGTGCGGAAAAGCTAGCAAGAGGGATGGACTCGGATGTGAAGATAAGACACCACTGTCAGCGCCGCCGAGCGGCGAGCGGAAGTCGGGATGGGGTCGACGGTCGTGGAGCTGATCACGGGACCGTGCGCGCCGAACTTGCGACCGGAGATGCGCCGCATGCCACTTGAGGTTAATCTCCCAGCGGGTTTGTGATTGGTGCTACCTCAGCTCCAAGTTCGTCCAACTCAGAGTGACCATAATCACCCCGAGCCCGCTGACTTGGCCGTCCTCCGAGAGAGCTCCGCGGGAAAAGGAAGGCGAACGACAAAAGAAATGCGTCGTAGATACAATTAGTGTAGATGTTCGGTAGGGTAGGGCTCGAGAGGCCACTTCATCGCGAGGGCGAGCCCTCGAGTGCTTGGCGCCTAATTGAGATGGTGTCGCGAGGCGGACCACTTTGCCCCTTTGTTGTAATGTGAGCTGTCCGCGAGAAGCTGGCGGCCTTACCACGGTTCCCAATGGGCGGACCGGCCTCTAATTTACTCTCTTTCTATTACAGTAGATAGGACCGCACCTGTACCTCTGTTGTGCGCGGTATAGAAATGGGTAGACTTCAACAAAAAAACACCAATTTGCGAGCGCGAGGATGAGGTACGCGTGATAGATCGCCTCGAGTGCAGGTGCGGACGTCAGACGAGGAGAGCTTGCGCAGGGCCTCGGAACAGTCGGAAGGGGATGGGGAATCGTGGCCAGCTTGCATTGTCTGAGGCTTCGCGCGTCGCGGGCGATGCGTGCCTCGTGATGGGGCACGACCAAGCAGGCCCTGATGAGGGAGCCCCCGTTTGGTGCTAGCCGATTACAGACACCGAGGGATCTGTGAGGCTGGGTAGGGGACAATGGGCAGCGGACAATGGGCCACCAGACAAGCAGACGGGAAGCTCTGCCCTGCTTCGAGAACGCCCGCTAATAGACTCAGATGATTTATGCCATCACGGCTTGGAGGATAAATACTTGCCCTTCGTTTTGGTCTTCTCCTTGTCTGCAGCCCCATCTTCCCACTGTTCTGAAGCAGCTTTACTTACCACTTCCTCCCGTCTTTCTGCCATCTGCATTCAGTTCAAACATGACCACATTCGATGAACAATCCTTCATGCCACCTCAGATGGATGTAGCTTATTCTCAGTCTAGGAATGAGATTCTCGTTTCTATATCCAGTAGGGTGCATCCATGCACGGCAGAGGCGCCGTGTATTCTTTGTCACCCAGCGATCTGGGAATACTGGCGGAGATATGGCGCAAATGACATAGACAGAAGGGTAAGCTACTTCGACACTGCTCCTGAATGTGAGAGGACTGATCTATATCCACTACTTATAACAGCCTGCCCAGCCCAATCACGGACAAAGCATTCAGTATACTAGTACTGAAACAAACACAATTATAGATGCACTGGACGCAGAACTAGGTCGAATCCTTGAAGCAACAACAGCCCAGGTCAGTTATCATTGTGTTTGATTCAGTAGAGGCATAGCCGACGCTGCCGTTTTAGATACACGCTGTGACGAGGAAGGCCCAGGAACCCGTCTTCGCACCATCGTCATACAATTCAGCCAACAATGTAATGCCTGACCTTCAAAGTTATGCCCACCCAGGGGCGCAGCCTTCATTGATAGGTATTGTCTTGTTCCGCGAAACCAACGTGATCACGTGCTGAAAGTAGACGCATTTTACTGCATATACAGGGATTGGCATGAACTCCGGACCGATGGACACAGCAGACGGCTCGGAATCCCACACAGACGCAGGAAGCAACGAATCATATCCTTCGAATGGTGAGCCAACCTCGAACAGTAGCAAAGATCACCCACTGACCACGGAGATAGATACCCTCTTGCTGAATGGGGCTGGTCCGTCAAGAAGGACTACGAAAGGCAAATCAGTGGCAAAAGCAAGCAAGCCGTGGACGCCCTCCAAACGCATCCCCTCGGGTAAAGCTTGCGACACCTGCCGTAGGCTCAAGATTAAATGCAAGAGAAATACACCGGGGGAACCTTGCAAGTGAGTGATTACCGGTCCGCCACCATGCTTCTGGAGCATCGTCCTCGCGACATGTCCATTCGTGATGCTTCATTTGCTCACTGACGGCTTTGCAATCCGGGATACTGATCGTATGTCATTATTTTCAGGGATTGCGTTCAGAGCGGCATACTATGCACAAACAACGATAAGCTGGGCAAACCTGGAAGAAAGCCAGGAAGCAGTAACAAGACACTGGACGGGCCATTCGTCAGCGTCTCACCTCATTCTCCATGGCTGAAATTCAAGCCTATTGCATCCCGTTCCGCTCCGCCGGATATTTGAAGGGATCGCGGGATGTCTCCCTCTGCATGACTATCTCCATTGTTATCTGTTTCTATATTAAAGGAGTGAGGCCAACCTTCAGCTCGCAGACGCCCACGACACTATGATGTTTCCTCGTTTATAATTGGTCATTCTTTATATTCTCCGCGTTGTCCTGGTCCGCAGACCTTTATTTATTTATTTATCGCCCAACCGACGTGGAAGATTCGCGTGTAGACTCGAGCATTGTCCTGACAGTCCCAGGCGCCGTTGGTGTTCCTGCATGATCGACTACATCTGCATGACGGTGGCGTTCTGTTATTAGGACGCTGAGATACAGTGCGGAAAAGCCAGCAAGAGCGATGGATGGTGAAGATAAGACACCACCGTCAGCGCCTCCGAGCGGAAGTCGGGATGGGTCGTGGAGCTGATCACGGGACCGTGTGCGCCGAACTTGCGACCGAGAATGCACCGCATGGAAGCTTTCGTGTACACAAGACTGAAAACGCTGAACGCTTTAGAAGTCAGAAGATGCCCATCGTATCAAATGACAGTGAGTTTACTAGGGTCATACAATAAGGACTTGTCAATGGCGAACTATTATACTTTGAGAACCCATCGGGAAGCAGTGATGTGCACAGCCCAGGATCAATGTCAGCCACGGGCCTGGGAGGTCGACGTCAGGCGTGTCTCAGCTACTTATTGCGTTTGGGGCTGAAAGTCGAGTATGCTTAATTCATGTCACTAACTATGAACCCTGCCTACTACTCACCACGGGCGGGGTGTTCTCGAGCAGGCTTGCTACTTACTAGGTCAGTACATCGGATACTCTGAGACCTTCCTGGCGGATCGGAGAGAACCTCCGCATCTTCTCAAAGTCGCGGGCTTGTATAAAACGAGAGAAATATGAAGGTGTCGATACGAGCTCAAGCTCTTCAGACATCTTGTTTGACCTAGCATCCTCACTTGGAGCATACGACGTGTACGCAACGCAGCTAACTTATATAAGCTCAACCAGGGGTTACCTTTATGGGAGCCTGAACCCACTCACAACGGGCACGCCCTCCTCGGTGACGTCGGGTTCGTCCAGGAGGACAGGTTCTACCGTTTCTTCACCACTCTACGACCAGCAAATGACGGCGTGAATCGGTATGCTCGAAGGCTTTCGTCCTCTTATTCTACCCGACTATTTGATTCATCGACTGAACACGCCCTATCACAGGGTCCGATTTGTAGCAGGACGATATGAGCGCTACAAGTCGGCGCAAGCGTTTCAACGTGAGTTCAATTGCTTTTCGATGATCTTTTCCCTCTAATCTTTCTACAGGACTCAGGACCATGCACGGTGTTTTCTTTCAGATGTTGCGAAGATCATGGTGCCGTCCTCGTATCGAACGATAGGGCAGATCGCGAGATCGTGCTGCAGAATAATATTATGCAGAAATACATGATCGAGCATCACGCCGCTTGGTGTCAATTTACAAAAATTTGGTTGGGATTGGTCATCAGACAGGAGGACATCATCTTCGTTCATACTATTATTATTCGCTGTTGCTACCAATGTCTTGCAGGGAGACATACCGAGCAATCTCGAGGATATAGGACAACTCCTAGAATTGCTCTCCCCAGTGGACAACGTTGACGAATACGGGGGTGTATTGTCTTATCCGGTCCATCATTCCGTCGTTACTGATGGAAATTACTTTTCAGTTGGTACGATATCACCCCAGGATGAAGCAGCATCCAGGAATCGCAACGAGTGACGTTGTGACATTGCCAGCACGCCGTCTGTCACGCAGTCGATGAACTCACCGGATGCTCTCGAGGATGCGATCCGTCGCCTTCAACGAAAGATACGCGATTTGGAACTCATCGATCGGGTCCCGCGTAGCCGCACTAAGCAGCTCGAGACGGAGCTCGGCAACCGCGATCTATTCAATGCCAGTCTTGCACTCAGCACCATCAATTTCCCTTATCTGCGCAAACAGGCTCCCTTCGGTGATGGTGCTGGAGTAGGCGAAGAGCTGAAAGCTCGCACCGATGCGCGCATCAAGTTATTCTGTTCGTTGAACCGTGCAGGCAATGCTCTCTGCGCCTGATATGACAAGATCAGCTCAATTAATGTTGCACTTACGAAGAGGCACTCAAAGAGTGCCTAGCTCGTCACAGTGTGGGGAGTTACACGCCCGGAGAGCATGTCGCAGGAATCCACCGTTGAAGCTTCTTCAACGGCATTATGGATACCGTGACGGAGACTTTGAGAAGGATCCAGAGACGGGAGAATGGATAGAAGGCGATGGACCCGAATGTTGGAAACAAAGCTGGCGGCATCGCGTTCTGCACAGGTTCGAGAGCAGGGGATGCAGGGTACAGAAGTACCGCCTTCTCACACCGTCGAAAGTGGCAGGTCCTTTGTTATCTTCATAGTCACGCTTTTTCGTTACACACTGGTCATTTATCGAAGGTTCATCGGTTTGGTGTAATTATACTGGAAGGTGGAGCATGTGCCGCAGTGCAGTGCAAGCGCTATTCAGTCTCGTCAGCCTTTGTGCAGCTGCTGAATCTGCAATTGCAGAGCCGAGTATCGTGAGTCAGTGACATCTGGAGGGACTAGGGTATTTTATCTTCATATACGGACAATGTTATGCACAGCGGACTCCGAAAGGCACTAACGCACTACATCACAGGTGGCAGCAACGACTCCGCAACCTAACTAGCACCGAACAACGAGCTAAACAGCCCATCGATCTGCTCCTCGTGCCACTCCCCGCGGCTGACAGGTACGGGCACCATGAAGTTCTGAAGCTTCGGGTGGACCTCATAGCGGATCTTCCTGCCCTTGCTCGCCTTGGTGTCCACCTGCGCCCTGCGCCGGGCCTTGCGCTCGCGCTGCGCCGCCATCCAGTCGAGCTCGCCCTGCCCGTCGCCGCCGCGCGCCCGGATGACGTCGCGCAGGAGCTGCTGGTAGAAATCCGTGTCGTCGAACAGCTCCGCGTCCTCCACGTCTGCCGCGTCTGCCGGGGCGGGCGCAGGCGCCGAGGCGCCCAGGGGCGGGAGCCGCGCGTGCCTGGTCCGGCGCGTGCGTGTGCGCGCGAGCAGCTTCGCGCCGTCCGCGCGCAGGACGTCGTCGACCATGCTCACGACGCCCGCCGCGGCCTTGTCGCGCGTGAATGCGGAGCGCGCGCCGAGGAGCACGCTCGGTGCGACGGCCTGCACCTTGGCGGACCATTTTGCGAGCGTGGGGATGAGGTGTGCGTGGTAGGTCGCCTCGAGTGCGGAGGCGGACGAGGAGAGCTCGCGCAAGGCCTCGGAATAGTCGGAAGGGGATGGGGAATCGTGGTCGGTCTTTCGCCGTTTTCGCGGGGGAGCGGATATTGATTCGTTCGACTCGAGAAGGCTCTGGAATGTTTGTCAGAAGATGTTATTGAACAGGGGTGGGCGGCGCAAGGCACCTCTTGGAACGTGAACAGCTCTTCCGAGAGAGCCGTCGCTTCTCGAAGCATGCCATTCAGTGATTCTTGAGCAGATGCATGTGAAACATATGTCTGAACGTGTGCTGGCTACAAGGCGATTTTCCAATGAGACGACCTGGATCATGATACCTCAAATATCGCAGTACGTACCGTGGGTAGCCGGTTTGCAGCGGTGACGGCTTTTTGAAGCTGTATACGAGCATCCAGTAGTGAATCCCACAGCGCCTACATGACCGATCAGAAGCAACGAGGTCAATGTATCACATCCTGACGTAGCAGGTCACGTACGATCTGCCGGGAGACGGCTTTGCCCTTCTGACGATCCTCCTCCCGCGTCTTGCGCAGGGCCGATGCCAAATCATCGTCTTTTGGTGTCTCGTGAGCAGAGGGAGCTGATGTTTGAGCGAGCTGGTCGTGGGAGCTTGCTGGCCTATGACGCTCTGGGCTCTCCTCCTGGCTTTCATCTCCACTGGATTGTGCTTCCTCGCCGTCTTCGAGCTCGGAATGTGACTCTGGCTCGCTATCGCTAGGTATTGACTCGTCCTCATGCTCGTCTTCCTCGAGCTCCGGTTCGTCTTCGCTGTCTTCGTACAGTGCTTTGCGTGAGGTCCGAACGCCTTCGTACTTGGGATCGATTACGCTCTCGTTGAGCTTACGTATCGTGGACGGCCTTGATGCATGCTTGAGCATAAGCGCAAGCGAGGGGGAGGACAAGGGAGCACTCACGCGACATCAACATAGTGTTCGCGCCCTGAGGTAGCGTCGGCGGCAGACGCATCGTTTGGAAGGACGCCTGCTTGTACGTCTTCGGGATCAAGGTCTGGTGACCGGGTAGATGAGCATGGCTCACATGAGGACTGGAATGGAGGTACCGATGGGGGCGGCTTGAGAGAGTTCTGCTAATTGCTGCGCGAGGGAGAGGCCTGGGACGTGTTAAAGGGGGATATGTCGCGGGAATCGACCGAAAGACGTACGCGCTGCCATTTTTGTGGCACTGGTAGCGGACAGAAAGGAGCCGGGGATGGGTGCGCCGTGTCGGGGAGGGTGCTCGCGGTGTCGGGGAGAGCGTGGAGGTTGCTCGCGGTGTCGGGGAGTGCGTAGGGGTTGCTCGCGGTGTCGGGGAGAGCGTGGGGGTTGCTCGCGGTGTCGGGGAGTGGGTAAACAGGTCGCGGTGGCGGGTAATTTTGGCGAAATTTGAAGCTTGGGTATGGGCGGTATAATGTGGCAAAAAACATATTGACGCAACCGAGGTTTGGCATAATAAAATTACGCACGTTCAGGTAATGAAATATAATGTCACCACCAGTATTTCCTCTACCAAAAAAGCTGTTGGTCATTTTAGTCAACATTTTTAACCCCTGCTATCCACGGTATTAAAGATGTTACCTTTGCTATGCCGAAATATCGCAGCAGGTATGCCAGATCAGAAAAAATGCGACAGTGCCTCACATGTTACAATATTGTCGCAGCTTCCGCAAAGGGAAAATCGGCGTCACGTGTATATTGAACGCCGCGCCTTTAGCTTATCGGAGCAAGTGCGTGCGGCTGGCAAACACGAGTGCACGGATCTCAGCATTGGTCATTCCAGGCAGGAAACAGCGTCTGTTATTCAAGATGGCCAACACGAGTGGACAGATCTACGCATGAATGTGAGGCTTGAGCTACGGTGCATACGGAAAGGGTAGCGCTGTGAATCCACCTGCCACCTGCTACATTATAATCACAGCAGGGCGCGGAGTGCGAGATGAATATTAAATTTGACCTGTGCGGAAATTATACAGTGGGTAGCAGGGAGCGGCGACAAAAAAAACCAAAGTGAGGTGGTGCATTTTGATGCAATTCTGGAAGGTGCGTAAAATTATACCTCACTGAAAAGAACTGCTGAAATTTGCGGGTGATCAGTCGTAACATTTTCTGTCGTGAATGGAGTAGAAACAAATAATTGACATTTCAGCAGATGCGATGCACTCTTCAACAGCAACATACGGGTAGCGCAAATTTTTCCCTATTTCTACAAAAGTGGCGCATTTCTTTGCGATTTTAGCAGACCTGCGTGCAAAATGATTTTTGCCACAATATGCCTGCCATACTTGGGCGCTGGACGGGCGCCTGGTGCGACTTCGGTTGCGAAGGCTGGCCAAATAACGCGCGAGGCCCTACGCTTCACCCTCATCTGCCCCCAGCGACAAGCTGCTCTCGCCACCCTGGCCCGCCCTCCCTCGAACAAATGTTTGATACCTCGTACAAATGGCAAAAAAGAACCTCGTTTCGTGTACGTCTCTCGTCTTTCTCTTCTCCTCGGTGCCAGCGCAGGCATCACCCTCGCCTCCTGCGGCGTAGCGGCACTCCTTGTCCCTCGTCCGCGACATGCTCCGTCGGCGAGAGATTTTCCGGGCCCTGCTTGGCCTCGAGCACCGCCTCGCAGCCGTTTCATGACCTCGGGTCGTGCTGTATGCGCCGTCGCACGACCGCCCCTCCTGCGCTATATCTGGAAACCGACGCTCACCACTGCTCCCTTTCCGTGCAGATCATCAGAAGCAACAGACTCCCTCAATGTCGTCTTCTCACGCCCATATCGTAGGCGGCGTCGCAAACACCCTAAACAGCGGGAGTCAGCCCCCTCTCGAGGACGAGGACGAGGACGACATATGCCCGGTGTGCGAGAGCGAGTGCACTTGCCGTGTCAAGGCTGCCCCCGCCATCGACAGGAGCGCCATAGCTGCACCTTTGGCCTCCTCTTTCTCTACTTCCAGCAGCTCTGCAACGAGCGCACCGCCAGCTCCCAATGCCGGCTTACACTCGCTCAAAATCAAGCTCACTCTCCCTCCCAACCTCAAATATCGCAAAGTCAACGCGCAGGATCACGCACCTGCGAACGCCGGCGTAAGCCAGAATGCGTTGCAAGGCCATGCGCCTCATCCCGAGTTGCAAGCACATCATATTCCCACCCACGTCAACTCGCCAGCGCCCGGCGTGTTCGATACTGCCGCGCCCAAGCGCCGCGGGCGTCCCCCAAAGGCTGTCGTCGCCGCTCGAGAGGCAGCAAAGGCTGCTCTTCACACAGCGCAGAATGGGACGCACAATGCGTCTTCGTCACGCGAGCACTTCCATCAAGAAGGTTCATCGCTTGGCAGAGACGTCGCCCACGGTTATCAAGGAGGTGCACAACCAAACGCCCGTCACAGCGCCCCCAGAAAGAAGGACACGAAGAAGAAGGCGCAGGCCAGAACCACGATAGGTCGCAAGGCTCCTGCTCATTTGGTCAAGAACACTTCTGCACTCCCCTTGAGTGATCTCAGCGACGACGCATTGTCAGAAGCCTATCCCACTTTCCTCTCTGCAGCCTCTACGTCATCTCACACGAGCTCATCGGAGTCCGACTCTGACATTGATTCATCCGAATGTGATTCGGACTCTGACATCGAAGCCGGCGAAGAAGCTCAATATCTTATCCGTACTGATAAAACAAAACATCCCAGAAGACATTCCGGCAATGATGGACACAGAAAGCGCGAACACATTAGCAGCAGCAATTGGGAGATTCGTCCCAGGAAGAAGAGCGTTGGTCCGGACGGCGACATCGACAGTGGTGAGACCACTGACGATGAGGGATTCGGGCTCGGCGACGAGAGTGACGACGAAGACGAGGAGGACGAAGAGGATGAAGACGCCGAAGCTGATATCGAGGCTGGTGGGCTCGCAGATGTCGATAACGATGACGAGGAGACAAGCAGCCGCATCGGTGTCAGCTTCGGCGGCGGCGCGAACAGCTGGAGCGAAGACGAGGAGTCTTCGTTTGATGCCGACCTGTTCTTCGCCAACCTTGACGACACGTCCGACTCGGACTCGCCACCGCCGCGTTGTGGTGACAGGTTCGACAGCGTCTCGGATATGGAGCTGAGCGGCTCGTTGTCTGTGGACGAGGAAGACGCGCTACTGCTCATGGACATCGATCCGTCCGTGCAGCTGCGCCGGAGCCACGGCGAGCTCGAGGTCGGGCTCGAGTTCGACAGCCTTGCATTCGGCTGGGATGGCCAGCTCATCTTCGCCAACTCGCGCCACCCAGACGACTTCGACATGAGCTTCGAGCTGCAGGCCGCTCCCTCGGACGTCGACATGCAGACCGAGACTGAGGGCGGCGACTCGGACGGCGACTCGACCACCGCGGACGAGCTACTGCTCGAGAGCGATGGCGAGACGACGGAGGACGAGCTCGTAGACTCCGACGGCCTGCCGAACTCGCGCGCGATGATGCTCTTCCGCTGGCCCAGCACCGTCTCCACGATCAACCCGCTCTCGACTGTCGGCGGTGTGGCGAGCCCGCCCCCGAATGCGTCTGAGAGTATGCGTATTGCCCTCGCCTCGATCACCGCGTACCAGGGGTCTCCCGCCCCGACCCCTGCGGATATCCTTGCGGGTAAGATCTCGATGGATGATCTAGATGACATCGAGATGGACAAGGCGCCTGATGTCCATGCGGGAGTGAAGCGTACAGGCAGGCCGGCGATGGGTGAATTCGTTCCTATTCCACAGACACCAGTGCAGTGCGCTGTTATTGACGGGACCGGAAGCCCCGTTCCTAGTCCGTTCCCCAGGTCCAAGGCACGGACCAAACGGCGTGCCGTTGTGACTGCGCAATCCGGATCCGGGATTGTAAGTTCTTCGTCAACATTAGCCCTGTTAATGGTGAACTATAATTAAATGGTTTTCGCATCACAGGAGGAGTCGCAACTCAGCACCACCACTGATCCCACTCAGTCCTCCGCCCAGTCTTCCGACGAAACGCCCACTCAGACCAATGTCCCGACCTCTGAACTTTCCTGCACCGATGCTATTGACCTCGACGACGTCCTCGACTCTTCTTTCTTGGACATGGAACCTTTCTCGCACGACCACGAGCACCATTCATACGAGACCGTCGCTGCTGGCAGCAGCACTCCCGGCGGCACACACATTAAGAACCTCAGCCGTTGGGACCGCATCCCCATGGCGACATTCCGCCGCACCCGCGAGAGCGCTATCGTGTCGGGCATCGAATCGGCAGGTTCCGATACTGGTCTTGCCGGGTACAGCGGCATGGGCACGATGATCGGCAGCACGATGCTCGCGCAGCGGGCGAGCGACAAGAAGTCCCGCAGGCGCTCCAAGGCGAAGGGCTCGAATCTGGCTGCCATGTCTCCCGTGCTCCTACCTGTGCGCGACGGCGAGCGCACGCCGACCTACGGTGCGCACGGGCAACAGCAAAATCACCACATGAAGACGAAGAAGGAGCTGCGGAAGGAGAAGGCGATGATGAAACGCAAGATGTTGAGCAAGCCGCGCTTCCCGCCGCAGCCCCGCGCCCACCACCACCATCCGAACAACAAAACGCGCGCGTCCAGCTCGATGCAGCGCGGAGGCCACTTTGGGTCCAATTCGTTCGTTCCGTCTATGAGTTTGTAAATTAACATAGGGTGATATTCGTTCTGGGTCTTCGTACGTACAACCTGGACTTTGACTCATCCACGCCCTCCGCGCCCTCGTTTCTCGATCCATCACTTGGTTCTGTCCCCAGTCGCAATGTCCGTTCCCGATGTCTCATGTCCCCGCCGGTGCCCATCTGCTCGATGCTTCACCCACAATCCGTTCTTATTTCATGGCACTTGGTTCCAACGCTGTATGTACCCGCAACGGATGAAATGTTCTGATGTGTACGAGGCTGTAATGCCTCTGAATATAATGCAATGATTCTAGTACGAGTGCAGTGAGCGAGTAGACCCTGTAGACGCCTGGAGTGTCTATGACGAGTAGGCCGCCAGCGCCGAGCGCCTTTCGTCTATATCCTCCCGCTGCGCATTCGCGAATCCTCCAACTTGTAGCATACACGCGCCCCCCGCCCGCCCCGCCTGTCATGGAGCACTTCGACGACGAGAACCCCTTCGAGAGCGAGCCGGAGCGGCTGCAGTCGGACACGTCCTCGGCCAATGTGACCGTGTCGCAGCCGTCCTCGCCACCCATGCACCCCGCTCGCGTGCTCGCATCGCCACCGTCCTCGCCGTCCTCGAGGCGGCCGGTGTTTCCCTCGTCGGGGTCGCATAGACAGCCGCAGATGCACAAGAGCGACTTTTGCTGCGCCAGGGACCAGTGGCTGCACTCGGGAGAGGACGTAGAGATCCTGGTGAGCTGAGAATGCCGCAGTTGTTGGTTAGGGGAGGAACTATGTCGAAGACTCATGGATATGCTTGCTCGCGCGATAGATTGCCGATGCCCTGAAGACCTCCGTCAACTCATCTTCGCCGTATATTACGTATGTCATCAGAGCTGGGGTACGCATGCCTTCCGACTCGTGCTCGTCTCTCCTTGACATACATGTACAAAGAACGCAGAGTCGCACCACCGCTATTCCGAGTTCGAGTCGCTGCGGAACAGCCTCGTGAAGCTCTACCCGACCATCATCATCCCGCCCATCCCGTCGAAGCAGACGATAGGAGACTATGCGATCAAGCAGGCAAAGGCGAAGGAGGACGCGGCGATGATCGCGCGGCGGAAGCGCATGCTGCAGACCTTCCTGAACCGCATCGCACGTCATCCGATCCTCTCGAACGAGCACGTCTTCCACCGCTTCCTCGACGGCGAGGTCTCCTGGGTACGTTCCTGAATGTCTTCGCCGACCCGGCCACAGCTGAACGCCGCATCCCAGACGGAAGTCCTGCATTCGCCCCCACTGTCCCAGATACCGAAGAACATCCTCAAGGCGCCTTCGCACAACCCAACCGACCCGAATGCGTCCCCGGCATACGCTGCGTTGCCGAACCCTTCTGCTGCGCACCCGCTGCGCCGGCCAGACCAGCGCTTCCTCGACTCGGAGGTGTTCACCAACAAGTTTGCCGCCCACGTCAGCGGGCCGATGGAGAAGGTGACGCGGCGGACGATGAAGAGATGGTCGGGTACGTTCTTTCGAGCTACAGATTGTGGTGCCTGCGTTGACTGGAAGCAGACTATGCACAGGATCATTCAGAGCTGGGTGCTACGCTCAATGGCTTTAGTCTGAACGAGCAAGGACAGCTGTCGACTGCTATTGAGAAGACAGGCCAAGCTGTAGATGCTACATATATGTCCACAACAAGACTGGTGCGTTGACTGCGTGTGACTGAATATATAGCTTCTGAATGTGCGACTCGGCTTTCCCTTCAGTTGCAAGATCTGGAGCAGAACTGGGCGGAGCCATTACACGAGTACGGCCAGTTCGCCTCCATCATCAAGAAGCTCCTCGTATACCGTCACCAGAAGCACGTCCAATACGAGATGACGCAAGAGTCGCTCGACGCCAAACGCGAGCAGCTTGAGGAGCTCGAGAAGAGCGAGCGCGAGGCGCGGCGGCTAGAGGAGGCGCTTGGTCAAGGGCGCGTGAGCAGTCTCGGCAGCTCGAGGATCCGTGAAGGTGAAGGCAGCACAAGCACAAGTACAGATGAGAACGCGGAGGAGGCTGAGCCGTCGCAGCCCGACACGTCCACGTACCTGCCACCCCACCCGGGCCCGAGCCCGGTCAGGCGGAGGGCACCTGGCATGGGGCTGCTGAGTGCGCTGAGCTATACGCTGCATGGGATGATGGACGTGGACCCCGAGACCGCGCGGCGGAATGGGATCAGCAAGACGAAGGAGACGATTTCTCAGGTTGGCATCTAGCCCGGTGGATTCTGACAGCCGCTCATCGTACTCTTTATCAACAGCTCGAAGACGCGTTGCATCTATCGGCACAGGATCTCAAGTACTCGAGCTCGACCATTCAGGCGGATCTCGACCGCTTCCAGCGTCAGAAGGTCGCGGACCTGAGGGAAATGGCGATCAGCATGGCGAGGAGCCATCGCGATTGGTGCCAGAAGGTTCGTACTCCTCACGGCTCAGTTCTCTTGGTCCGCAACTTAACGAACCGACCCAGAACCTGCAAGCATGGGAAGAAGCCAAGGCGGAAATTGCGAAAATCCCTGACCACCCCAACCGGCCCCCTCCAGAAGATGCGAATGGCGCCCCTTCTGCAAGGCGAGATTCGACGGCTACGATCAACGGTCGTTAGTTGATTAGGATGCAGCACAGTGGACGAGTCTAGTTGCGGCATGTACAACGTTGCAGTCGGCAAGAACGCTTCTTAATCCTAAATACCCTAACTACAGCAGTATCTCTCTTCGTCACGTAACTTCGTGTATATTGTGTAATTTGTTCGTCGGTCGTTTCCTGTGCTTGCATCTCGTGGTTCAGGGTTTTGCACTTGTAGAAAGGCTTTTCAATAGTCCAGAAAAGATGCGCGACTATGAGCAAGTCGTTTGTCCGAGTCGGCGCGGCTGATGTCGAATGGAATGTCGTTGACATCTCCTCCGAATACCCAGAAGGGAGGACTCGTGGAGGTCCCGTCTCCGCCAGCCGAACCCTTGCTTATCCACTTATGACTTTCATGGAATGAGGAAACTGCGCTAGCAAAACGCCGAGCGCTAATTCGTGCCAGGATCGTGGCACGAAACTAGCGCCCATCTCAGTTGACGAAAGAATACCCAGTGACTCACTTCTCCCCAAGATCATCTTAGCTGTCGCCTCCGAAGATGAGTACCTATGAGTACTTAGCGACTATTACGATTTCAGGCAGCGCCGGAAATTGCATGACTCTTATTCATTAGACGATGCTGCGTGAGTCAAACCGATGCGTTATCCCGACGCGACGCTGCTGCTAACTGTGTATGCGAGCAAGTCGTAAGAACTACCAGGGCAGAAGTTCGCGCGGTCCGTCCGAAATACAACATACTCATTCTATATAGCTCCGACTGTACATCCCTGAATCCAACAGCCCGAGGCGTCTGAGCAAATTGGTAAGAAACTGCTCTTCCACACAGCCTTGATATTCAGAGCACCGCTCGAGGTCACGAGTTACTTATCCCAGATTTGCACTGTTGACTCGTGCGGGAAAACGCCGATTTTCATCAGGATTGTTTTCATTAGCGGCGTTACAACTCTTGTCTGCGTATTTTCATCAGGATTGTTTTCATTAGTGGCGTTACAACTCTTGTCTGCGTATTTTCATCAGGACTGTTTTCATTAGTGGCGTTACAACTGCAGCCGCGAAGATCAACGCAGGCACCGGACCCGTGCGCCGTGAAGTCTAGAATCTTGCATGAAGTCGGGACCGGATAGTTGCTCTCGTTGAAACTCTATTACAGTGGTTGCTCCCTGCAAGCGCTCTGTAACCGCTCTTAAACCTTCTTAAATCCCGCATGAGCTGTCTGTATGTGCAGCAACCTACTGCGAAGTGTCCATCTGTCCCTCTCATTACCACCTCGCCCTCCTGTACTTGCATTTGATTTGCTATGGTAGCGACTAAAGTCATCATCGCTGGTTGTGGAATCGCAGGCCCTGTGCTCGCTATATTCCTCAAGCTCAAGGGCTACGAACCTGTCATCTATGAAAGGGTCGCGGAACCAACGACGCTAGGTCTCAGCTTGTGGTAGGTCGTCAGAAATACATCTCAGGTGGAAGAAGAAAGACCTAAGACCTTTCGCATAGCCTGCAACCCAACGGTTTCCGCGTCCTGTCTCTCATCCCTGGACTCGTCGACAAGATCGTCGGCCATGATATAGATGCCTTAGCATTTTACTCCGTCATCCCAGAAGATGAGAACCTAATCGCCTGGTCCGATCTGCCCACGACGCTCCGTGAGCTGTACGGCCATCCTATGAAGGGCGTGCGCCGGCCGGCCTTCCATCGCACTCTTGTTGAATATGCGGAGGGCCAAGGAGTGAAGATCATCTGGGACCACCAACTCGTCTCCCTCAAGCAGCACGACGATCGGGTTGTGGTCGGCTTCGCCAATGGAACTACCGATACGGCTAGCTTCGTCGTGGGCTGTGATGGGTTGCACAGCAACACACGAATTTGTCTTTTCGGTGAGGAGAATGCTAACTTCACAGGACTTACTCAGGTGAGACTCAAAGTCATGTTGCGTCACGCTACAGCTCTGACTGGGCAGCAGACGGGCGGCATTTCTCCTAAGCCTGATTTTCTCAAGGATAGACACCCAATGACGAATCTACTCGGCGATGGGACCCACATGATATACTACGAAATTAACGAATCGCAGGTGTCCTGGGCGTGAGCGGAATTCATGGTTATTAAGATGTTTATGATTTGACAAACTGTCCAGGGTGACTCGACAGGAACCGGAGGCCAAGGAGACATGGCGACATGCAGACGACCGCATGCAGGAGAAATTCAAAGAGCATGGACCTTGTTCAAACTGGCCATTCGGCGGCAAGGAGCTCGTCAAGGGTGCAGAGCAGATCGTCAAGGTTGATCTTGTCATTTCTCTGTGCGAGTTTCATGACGCTGATCTGGCTTGCAGTATGGCTTGTATGACCGCCCTGAGCTAAAGACCTGGCACAAGGGCCGTGTTGCCTTGCTCGGCGATGCTGCGCACCCTACAAGTCCCGTATGTCATTGTCTGCCGAACTATCTACAGTAGCGCCTCTGACCTGTTTGTATCACACAGCACCTCGGTCAAGGTGCAAACCAAGCCTTCGAGGACATTTATCACTTTGTCCGCTTGCTCGTCAAGCATAATCCCAACGCTACAGAGCCGTCTGCCGACGTGCTCCACGCTGTGTTCGGCGAATATGAGACGATCCGCATTCCGCGCACGTCTGCGTTGGTGATGGGAGCACGAAAGCAAGGCGAAACCCGTGTAGTGCATGGGATCGAGGAACGTAAGAAGCGCAACGAGATCATTCGGGAGCAATGGAGCAACGAAGCTGCCGTTGCAGAGGGTTATAAAGAGCTGTACACTCAGCCGTTCATCGGACAGAGCGAGATCTGACGCTGTGTAGAATCATACCACTGGCCCTCCATCAGGAAAATTGATTTGACTTGGCGTGCTTCTCGAGCTTTTTGGGCTTTCTGGCAGCTGTTGCAGCCTTTCGTGCTCAGCAAAGCCGAGGAAGCGCCTAAAAGCAATGCAAGAGGCGTTAAAGCGCTCAAAAGCCAAACCTATATTCTCCTGATGCACTCCTCCTTTCTGCATAGGCTCTCATGCATCGCATCAGAAGTCATAAGTACTTCGGATTTTTTGCAATATTTCGAATGCATATATTCATCTGTACCTGGTTGATAGTTGAACATCAAGCAACTAGCCAGAGCCAGCCACAGTGCAACCCATACAGTACTCTCCTCTTAATCATTTTCGGTTTCCTATATTTTGCAAAGCAGTCTGAAATTGCCAATAGAGTTTCTGCAGGCTATGGGGGCGCTTTTCTAGACTTACAGAGCTGTAATCGCGAGAGAAGGATCGGATCGATGTCAGCCTCGCAGGTTCGCAAAACTATTCTGATGTCCACACAGACATTTATTAAAAGCAATGCAAGGTTCCCAAGCGGGATTGAAGGAAGCCACATTTGTCCAACGAGTCCATTCATAATCAGCATTACGACTTATGAGTGGAATCTTGACGAGGGGAGACTCTTATTTGATACAATGGCAAAGTGACTACCGGAAGACGATATCATCAGGCTCTTGCCAAGCTGTGCAGGAGCAATCTGTTCACCTATAAAGCAGACATCGTATCAAAATCATGCAATCCTCCGAGATGTAAGTTCGATACGTACAACAGCCAAGTCCGGAATCTCCTGCGTACGCTCGATCTTTTGTGTCGCTGCAGCCTGCCGGAACCTGCTCTGAATACGGTCATGCTCCACCTTCGGCGTGACGGTACGTTCAGTGCGATGCGCATATGAGGAAGAAGAATCGCACATACCAGGTGGGTGGCGATCTTCCCCTCTCGCAGGCTCTTCACTTTGCGCCAAGTTTCTCGGTTCTTGCGGCTCCTATCCGTGTCCACATATAAATTCTCGACATTGAGCGTGTTGATCTTGATATTCGTTGTGGCGAGTCTGGCCTGGACCTTCTTCGCGACAGCATCCGAACTGACCTGCGCGCTCTTGGCGGTTTTGATGTCATCGCTGAAATCACAGAGCAGCATCTCTATGTCCGTGTTCTCCACCGCACAGCCAATGATGCAATCAGCAAGTCGATCAGCTTGAAGCAAGGGCACCATTTTACCCCCTGCGCACATCGTGAAATTAGTCGTCCTGAACACGGTCAGCAGAGCTACTCACCCTGTTCGGCTGGCCAAACCTTGGTAGAAGTCGGTGCCATACTATATGCTCTGAATGAGCAGAAGTCCGACCCGCACACGAGAAGAGACACACCTGATACTCTGTGCTCAGGTGTCACGATCACGGCCACGCCCACTCGTATCGGAACTCATCGGAACCAAGTCTCGCGGATACTGGACGTCTCGCGGATACAAGACGGAGTCTGGAGCACCTCCTCACGGAGCTAGCAGATCACCTCGATTACGATTACAGTATTGTCTTGCTTATCATGTATTTAAGCCTGCGAGGATTCGCTAGGAATCCTCGCAGAGTCAACACCAGTACCTAGTCAACTGGAAAAATCTCATATACTAATTACAACTGCAATTATACTAAATATTCCAACTTTAGGAATTTTGCACTATATTAGGACTTTTAAATGTTATGCTGTATTGATCAATGTTTAGTGCTAAATATGGGCAATATTAGAACTAATTTATCTAAGGATATGCTAATTTGACTTATTAACCAGTAGTTTCAGAACAAACAGTGCAATATTATCAATTGTCTAAATGGGATTTTGGTAATTATATTAGTATTAGTATAAATCTGACTAATGTTTCTATTAAATGCTACTAATATGGCTAATAACAAAATGATATTATTTGTCAAGCACATAAGACTTACCATTTAGTGATTAACATTAGGCAACTTTAGATATTGTTACTAGAATAAAAGTGTGCTATGGCTAATAAGAAATAATATTAGTCAGTATGCAGTTTATACTTATTAGTATATATGTAATGTTAGGCCAATGCAACAAATGTTATAGGTTTTGATATAAATAAATGCAACTATATAAATAGTGTTATTAGTCAACATCTAACATTAGTGTAATATACTTACAATGCTACTATAAATCATGTCTAATACAGCTAATGTACATATAATATTAGCCAGTAAATAGTTTATACTTACCAGTCATTTTTCTAGCTTTTCCTTTGGCTTTGGAGTACCTTGCTATGACCCAAATTCCAACAGCAAGAACATTATCATGACCCAGTGTCTTATTCAATAAGTCACTACCCCGAGTTTTGAGTTGTGAGCCTGCAGGCTTACAAGTCCAAGAGATAAGATTAAATAAGATGTTCCCACGGTTCGAGTTGCATGACACGCGGCGTCTGTGTTTTGGGCGCTCGTAACAACAAGCATTACTAACTCTGCTTCAAGTTCAACACCGACCGGCACTTCAGACAACCATCGCACAGCGCTCAAAAACACAGGAGGGTGACGGGTAGTAAAGGGCCAAGGTAAGTGACACAACCCTCAGGGGACATGGTGACTGCTAATATTCTCATTTCCATCCCTATTGCGCTGCGTGCACCATGGTGCTGTCCTCCCGCCTACCACTGTGCATGCCCGACGTGCACACCCGACATTGCGCCCGCTGCTCTCACACCCGCGACCGCCTGTCTCTCTCACGCACGCCCGACGTGCACACCTGATGTCGCGCCTACTGCTCTCACACCCACGTCCGCCCATCTCCCTCGCGCACGCCCAACGCACACACCGGACATCGTGCCTGCCGCCCTCACACCCGCCTCCACCCGTCTCCTTTATGCACGCCCGATGCTCACACCCGACGCACACGCCAGACGTCGTGCCTGCCGCCCTCACACCCGCCTCCACCCATCTCCCTCGCGCACGCCCGACACACATGCCCGACGTCGCACCTGCCATCCTCACGCCCAACGTCGCACCTGCCATCCTCACGCCCGACGTCGCACCTGCCATCCTCACGCCCGACGTCGCACCTGCCATCCTCACGCCCGACGTCGCACCTGCCATCCTCACACCCGCCTCCACCCTTCTCCCTCACGCACACCCGATGCACACGCCCGATGCACACGCCCAACGTCGCGCCCACCTCCACCCATCTCCCTTGCACACATCTGATGTTGCGCCCACCTCCACCCATCTCCCTCGCGCACGCCCAACGCACATGCCCAACATCGCGCCCGCCACCCTCACACCCGCCTCCACCCATCTCCCTCGTGCATGCCTGACGCACACACCCGATATGCACGCCCGACGTTGCACACACTGCCCTCACACCCGCCTCCACCCATCTCCCTCACGCACACCCCACACGCACACCCCACATGCACACCCGACATGCATGCCCGACATCGCACCCACCACCCTCACCCACCTCCACCCATCTCCCTTGTGCATGCCTGATGTCGTGCCCGCTGCCCTCACACCTGCCTCTGCCCGTCTCCCTCGTGCACGGCTTGCGCCCGCTGCCCTCACATCTGCCTCCATCTGTCTCCCTCACGCACAGCTTGCGCCCGCCTCGATGGCGCTGATGCCGTGTGCTGGAATGATACATACGACACTGATGATGTACTGGGTGACTATGTCCTTGCCTGCACCCCTGCTCGTCTGCTTAAGTGCAGCTATAAAGCTGATGCTGCTGTGTAGGGCATCTCAGTCCCTGGCTGATGTATACCTGTACATTTATGGTTTGAACCTGCTGACACATACTGTACATTCCAAGTGATGTAATACATATGATTTGCTTCTTGTATAGCAAAAGTGTGCATAAAGTAGTGGGATTTGTTGCGCATTATTAGTAATACTAAATAAATTTACTGTAAACCATTGAAATAGGGCATAAAGCAGCTTATTATAGAGTTATATTGGTGATTTTATGACTAAATATACTATGTTGTTTTCTTAGCATTCTTAGATTTATATATAAAAAGCAGTATTATACTAAACTTGCTTTTATTTAAATGAATGCACATAGCTTTACTTATATAAGGCCTAATTTAGCTCTAATATTGACATTATACTACAAGCATGTTCCTAATATAAGTTTATTTCAGAGCTAATTTCACTTTAATTTGCACTAATTTTACTTATAAAGTGGCGCTAGTGGTATTATTGCTAATTTAGAAAGGGGGGGTTGAAGGCACATGCATAAATTAGGTACATGTGACTAATGTTCTACATGCACTAAATTAGATAAATTAGTGCATATTAGAAGGTATTGATTTTCCAGTTGTATCACATCTGACTTCTATCTACTGTGTGCTATTCCTGTCAGTCAGTACTTCGGGTTCTCATACTCTTGGTGCGATCACCAATCTCATGCGGTGCTCCATTACAGTTTGACTCTGCCTGATCTGAGTCGAGCCTCTGCTCCTGTGTCACCTGACTTCCGAATTCAGTAACCCGCTGTCCAAATCGGGTCTCTTGCTTCTTTCCTCACGCATCCTCTGCTTCTTCTGTCATGGAAGGAGCGAACATCACGGACGACGTCTTGCTTGTCGAGGATCCTCTCGACATTCCCCCCGCTCAACCCGCTGAACAACCCGTCCAGCTCACTCCTGTCGAGCAAGCTCTCGCCGGCGCTATCCACGCCATCCAGGGCGTTGCTGCCAACCAGCAGAACATGCAAGACTCACTCAGAGGCCTTATCTCCGCGCTGCGCCCCACTGCTTCTAGTGCTACTGCTGCCCCTTCTTGGGCGCAGTCTCTGGGCTCTGGCGGTAACCCCCCGACGCCGCGTTTCAAGGATCCACGCACCTTCGACGGATCCACAGCTCAAGTCGAACCGTTTCTCACGGAGATGGAGAACGCTCTCTATCTCTAGCATCACTCTATTACCACTGACTATGAGAAGTCGCTCTACCTCAGCACCTGGCTGAAGGATGGCTCCCCTAAGTCCTGGTTCTACGCCGTTCAAAAGACCAATCCAGGTCTTCTCCAGACCTTTGACTTGCTTCTTGCAGATTTGAAAACACACTTTGGCGACACGGACTTCATCGCCAGCCAGATGCGCAAGCTGAAGAAGCTCAAGCAGACCTCTTTGGCCGCCAAGTACGCCTCACAATTCCGTGAAATCTTGGCACATGTTCCGATGCAGGAAGATCACATCCGCATCGTAATGTTCAAGAACGGTCTTAAGTTCAACGTCAAGGCCCTCTTCGTGACCATTGATCCACCGACCACTTTCGACGCATTCGTCACTCAAGCTATCGGTGTCGACAACCGCCTTCATTCCGTCCACGAGGAACTCAAGGACGAAGGCAAGTCTTCGTCGAACGCGTTGCCGTTCATGCCAAACACCCATACATCCACACCTGTCACCTCGACCCCATTCTACTCCGCGGTCGTCCCCATGGAGGTCGACGCTGTCAAACACGGTCCTCTCACGGATGCCGAGCACAAGCATCGTCGTGACAACAATCTCTGTGCATACTGCGGCGGTCCCCACAAGGACTGCCCAATCCTTGCCGCAAAGAACGCCAAAACTGGCTCTTCCAAGCAGGGAAAAGCCAGCCCGGGAGCTCAGTAACTGTCCCAGAGCTTCCGGAGACGAACGGGACTCAATCCTTGTCTCCGGGCTCTAAGTCAACTGAGTGCCGATCTCTTCATAGTTCGGATTTCTCGTATGTTCCTAGTCCTGTATACCGGCTCGCTACCCATGTACATTACTCGCCCGACAACTCGAATCACTTCTTCGTATCTGTTTCTCTCGTCTTCGCGAACCGCAAGCCCATCCGAACATACACCCTCGTTGACTCTGGAGCCACTTCCTCTTGCATCTCTGATCAATTCGCGACGCAGCACTCTCTCATGCGTCCGCAAAACTTCTTCCAGTCCCCATTACCGCGGTGGATGATCGACCGATAGCATCTGGCCTCATAACGCAAGACATCGTATCTTGTCTTCGCGTTCACAACCATAATGAGCACATCGCACTTGCTGTGGTTTCCGTGCACTATCCAATCATTCTTGGTCTGGACTGGTTACAACAGCATAATTCTGCCATTGACTGGACTCGTGGTAAGCTCGCGCTTTCATGCTGCGGTGCTAAACCTTCTTCTCTCTACGCATTCGGGAAAGGCTACAGTCTTGCCTAAACTTTCCCTTTCAGCTATCTCCACTACCTGTGTTGGTCTAGGCCTCGGTCTTGACGGCACGAAGCTTTCCCCTGCGGTTCCTGATAGCATATCCTGCTCGGAACCCGCACACCTTGGATGTCCTGTCGGCTCCCTGGTACTTCCTGCTTCCTCGGCTCTCTCACCTTCGAACCGGCACCCTATTGGCCTCGGTCATAAGGGCCTCTTTTCCACCTGGTTCTCTCATTCATCTACGGAGCAAGTCAAGCTTCTGGACATCAACGTCTCATTTGTGAACTCTTCGAGGTTCATCTGTTTCGCCCGCAATGGCGATTCCTGTCTCATTTGGTACATGCCTAACTTGGGACTCGACGAAATTCTCGCATCAATGTCACTCGGCGATGTACCGCTTTCCTCTGTTCCTGCCGAGGTACCACCACCGGAACCTCCACCTTCTAGTTCCCCTCATCCTGACGAGGATGTACCGAACTTCCCTCGCAAGTACAGCAAGTTCGCCTCTGTGTTCTCACCAACCGAGGTTGAACAGCTGCCTCCTCATCGACCTTACGACGCATCAATCGAGCTCGAAGACAACACAATGCCTCCTTTCGGGCCTATCTACTCCCTGTCTCGCCAGGAAAGGGCCGCGCTTTTCGATTACATCGAGAAGAATCTAAAGAAAGGCTTCATTCGACGTTCTACATCCTCGGCCGCGTTCCCGATCCTGTTCGTTAAACGGAAAACTGGGGATCTCTGCCTGTGCATCGACTACCGGGGTCTCAATTCTATCACCAAGAAGAATCGTTACCCCCTACCTCTTGTGAACGACCTGCTGGATCACGTCGAGGGCTGTAAAGTCTTCTCTGTGATTGATCTGAAAAATGCATTCAACCTCATCTGCATCAAGGAGGGCGACGAATGGAAGACCACGTTCCGCACCCATCTGGGGCTCTTCGAATACACGATCATGCCATTCGGTCTCACTAATGCCCCTGCGACATTCCAAGCCTTCATCCAGGATACTCTCCGTGACTTGCTCGATGTGACCTGTGTCGTCTATCTCGACGACATCTTGATATTCTCCAAGATGCAGGGAGAGCACGATACGCACATCAAGGATGTTCTTAGCCGTTTGCAAGCGGCCGGACTCTACACTAACGCCAAGAAGTGCGAATTTGACAAGTCTCATGTCGAGTATCTGGGCTACATCATCGGTGCCGACGGTATCAAGATGAATCCGAAGAAGCTCCAGACCATCGTGGACTGGCCGGCTCCGCGGTCTCTCCGTGATGTGCAATCTTTCCTGGGCTTTACCAACTTTTATTGGCAATTCATCGAAGGTTACGCGCAACTTGCATTACCCCTGAACGTTCTAACAAAGAAAGACTCGGGTCAATTTCACATAACGCCTGAGGCTTTGGAGTCTGTGTCTACGCTCAAGGGTGCTTTCCTCGCCGCTCCAATCCTTCGTCATTTCGATCCCTCCCTTCCTTCAACCCTCGTTACAGACGCATCCGATTACGCCATCACCGGTATTCACCTGCAACCCGATGAGCTGGGAATTCTCCACCCTGTCGCCTTCTTCTCTCACAAGCTGTCTTCCGCTGAGATCAATTACGAAGTGTACGACAAGGAGCTTCTCGCTGTCATCGAATCCTTTTGCGACATGCGCTCTTGGCTTATCGGAACAGACACACCTGTCTCAGTCATCTTGGATCACAAGAACCTGCAGTACTTCATGACGTCTCGGGTCTTGAATCGCTGTCAAGCACGATGGTCCATGTTTTTGTCCGAGTTTAACTTTTGTCTGGATTATGCACCAGGAAAGCGAAATTTGGCTGACACTCCCTCTCGCCGACCAGACTTCGTGCCTCAAGAGGGGGACGCCGTACTGCTTGGCCAGCAAAAAATACTGCTCTCACGCACTCATTCCGAACGTCTCGCTTCCGAGGATGTCCCGTCGAACCATGCGGAACTCTCGGTTCTTACTCCCATGCATGTCGACGCCCTCACTACCCTCGCAATTGACAACTCGGAACTACTCAAACGTTTCAAAGCTGCTGTCCATGAAGACACTGAATGGCGTGAATGCGTAGCATCCGGAAATCTCGACTTTATAGTCAAGGATAACCTTGTCTTCCACTCTGGTCGCCTCTACATTCCCCCCGTTCTCCGGGCTGAAATTGTATCCTCTCGACATAACGCTCTTACCACTGGACATCCGGGTCGTGCGCGAACACTTAATCTCATCCAGCACGACTTCTCTTGGCCTGGCATGCGCACTTACATTCACCACTTTGTGATGGCCTGTGATACCTGTGCTCGCATCAAAACGCCACGCCACAAGCCTTTCGGCTTGCTTCAACCCTTAGACATCCCGGATAGACCTTGGAGATCCATTTCTATGGATTTCATTGTCAAGCTGCTGCTCTCACACGGCTATGACTCTATCTGGGTGGTCTGCAACCGTCTCACTCGTGCAGCTCATTTCATTCCGTGCAACGAATCCATTACCGCTTCCGATCTTGCTCGCGTGTTCATCGACAGATTCTTTTGACATCATGGCCTGCCGGTGATGTGCCTACACCCAGCTAAGTTGTGGAAGGGAACAATAAAACACCACCAAAAGTAGCCAGAATGTAAGGACGAGGTGAGGAGTACCACTCAATGTCTCAAATCACTTCGTAACCCTGTAAAGTTGCTTGTACGATGCCTGCGATACTTCAATTCGACCTAGGATGCGCCGTCCTATACTTCATCGCTCGAGTCGCAGTTTATGTTGTATAGTCGCAAGTCGAAGTCAGATATAAAGAGAAGGAAGGGCGAATAATGATGATAGAAATGATTTTGTGAGTTTTATATATAAGGTTTTATTTTATTTTATCGCAAGCTTTTTGAGCTCTGATCTTCGCACTAGAACTGAAGGGGAGAAATTTGCTGCTTTATTTCACTGTGACTACGAGTTTATATACATATCGAGATTCGGGCACTCTGAAGACTATCGCGATTCTAGTACTAGCCTCGACCTTCACCAAAAGAAAGTCCATGTCCTGCTACGACTCCGCTGCGACTGCGGAAAACAAACCACAAACCAAATATCGAGAATATCGTACTAACGCACAACACGACGCTGCCCTACAAGCCATACTGCTTGGGGTTCGGCCTTACGACTCAGCCTTGGGGACTTGGGGACTTGCAAATCACTACGAACCAATGCTGGAAGGGGTATGGGAGGATGCCAATTGGATATGGAAAGTGGAAGAATTCGAGGAAGTCAAATAAACTGGATGTAAAATAGATAACGAACATATGTTGCTTGTTGCAAAGTTTACGAACTTGCCTCGGCCTAAGCCCGAAAACCGGAGGCGCACACTTCGATGCCTAGAGTGGCGGCGAACCAGTGCCAGGCTCACGCCTAGCTCCTGATATCCCTGCGATTTCTTCGGCTATCTCCGCGATTTCTAGCTCCTCCGAGATACGTACTTCAGTGAGGTCCTGACTTACCGAGCTCGCCGCGTCTTCGTTGAGGCCAGGAGGGAATGCGATGTGTATCTCCTCACTAAAAGGGCGGGTCTTGTAGAGCAGAGGAGGGGTCCTCGGTCGAGTTGGCTTGGGCCTAGAAAGTGAAAACGTAGATGGGACAGGGGGATAGGAATACGGGATGCATTCTGGTGACTCCACACGGTCCTGAGTGGGTGAGGTAAAGATAGGGTTTACTCGCCGAGCCCTCCTCTGATTGCGCTCAAAGAGCTGCAGAGCGTAGCGGTCTGCGCATTGTTGTAAACGCCATTGTCTTTGGATTTGAGCCTGGTTGCGGCGGATCGACCAGATAGCGTACAAGAGTATAAGGGTTAGGAGGATGCAACCTCTAACAATAGCAGAGACGACAGCAGCGAGAGAAGGCATGGTTGTGAAGTGATGGGATGATTTCTGCTGATCCCCAAGCTTTGCTGCGGTTGATATAGGAAAAGGGAGCTGCCGTAACGGGTTGACGTAACACGTCATCAGAGTAATGTTCCTCTGATGGAAGTCCTGTTAGTCCCTACATCGCCTAGACCAGGTGAATTTGATGGGAAAAATAGCCTAGATCCCATCATCTAGCCCTAGATATCGAATCAGAGTTGTTGTGCCGAGGGACTAGTTAGAAGGGATATGTCGAAAAGGGAGATGTCGTAACGAGACGGTATCATGGCCTCGAACTGCGACTTGCTAGTGTCAGGGGTAGAGCCATAGAACTGAGGATGTAACAGCTTTCGAACCCGACGGGCTTTGGAGGATGCGACTAGCGAAGGTTCGCATGCTATTTGCGCGATTTTGCAGTGCTTCGGTGACTTCACTCCTCATCACCGGATTCCATCATCTCTGACAGAGGCTCCGTATTTGTTTCCTGATTCTTGTGCAAGCTGGCTAGCCTCCTGAGGATCGATCTGCGGCATTCTACAGCCTATCATCCTAAAAGTGACAGTCTCACGGAACGCACCAATGCTACACTAGAGATGTATCTACGCGTGTACTGCTTTTATCAGCAGGATGACTGGGTGGATTATTTGCCTCTTGCAGAATTCGCATTCAACAACGTGGAAAACGCTTCAACTAAGCAGACCCCATATTTCGCCAATTTTGCCTTCCACCCTTCCTTCTCTTCGACTCTGACAACCAATAGCCCGGTGCCCGCAGCCTCCGACCTCACGAATCGTCTCTCACATATTCACGATGAGCTTCGCGTGGAACTACTCGAAGCACAAAACACTCAATCTCAATTCTATAATCCATCAGGAAAACTACATGCTTCTTGAGATGTCTTGAGCTGTCTTGAGCTGTCTTGAGTCTTGGAAGATGATCTTCATCTTAATCACAGTATCTTGGATGGCTTGGATATGGTCTTGTACTCTCTTGGGGTTGCCGAATTCTAAGTTCACATATAGCCACAAAAATATTGGCAGAAATCACACAAAACATACTCAGGTTCCATAAGGTTAGTAACCTATATACAGAACTCATAAGAACATTCGCAATTGGCATTATCGAGACGGTGCAACACAGGCGCTTAACTGGCATCATGTTTGATGCTGTTTGTCCAGGCCGCGAAGAACTTTGCGCATTGCTCATCTCACTCTGCCACTTGCGAACATCTTCTGCTGGAGGTCTCAATATATTCTCTTACCATGTATATGGTGTACTGGTCCTTGCGCTCAGAGTCCCTGTGCCTGCCCATGCCTGCCAGCAGCCGTCCTCCTGCACCTGTCACCCTCATCCTTGGCCTCATGCCCGGTGCCCTCACATCTGCCATCCTCATGCTTTTCCCCGTTCTTGTGCTATCTCTGACTCGACATGTATACTTGACAAGCTGTTCACTTCAACCACTCTCGTGCAATCTTTGATTCGGCATGCATGCTCAACGAGCTAGCCCGCCTGGCACGGGCTTCGACCCAGCTAAGGACATGCTGCGCACGCGCCAGTTCGACGCATACAAGCGGCGCATGGCCATGGAGGAGTGTGCATTGGACGATACCGAGTTCGGCTTTGGCACATGCGCGCAGAAGATCCTCGGTGCAGAGTACAAAGAGGACAAAGAGGCCCCCACAGACGCGTATGCCCCCCTCCTGCCTGCCGAGCCCGAGACGCTGATGTCCGCGATGTTTCCTCTCCGCCTGCCCGGCATGGACGCCCGCGAGGGCAGCTCCATGCATGGTCGGACGCTGAGCGAGGGTGTTAGCATGCTGTTGCTCGCGCGTGCATGCTCACAGGACATTGCTGACCTCAGGATGCCTAGGTCTGCGCACGCGTACGATGAGTTCAGCACAATGGGAGGAGAGGGCAGCTGGTCGAGCATGGCAGGCGTCGGCACACCGTAGTGGGGTGGCCGTGTCAGCGGGAACAGCATGAGCAGCATAACGGGTCTCCTCAGCCCGCCGAGGAGGCCATCGAGCGTGCAGAGGCCATCGAGCGCGTGGATGCTGTCAAGCTCAACGCTGGACTTGAGAAGCACGATTGCGGAGCAGAAGGAGGAAGAGCTGCCGCCATTGGACGGGCCGCTGATGAAGGGGGACGGCCATGCTGCGGGGCCATAGCGTTCGTTGCGCTTGCTTCACCCGTTCTCACATTGTTATAACTCGGTGTCATGCTTAACGAGCTGTTTACTTCATCCATTCCTGCATATGCACTGACTAGAGGTGTATAACTGGTGGTTTTCGAACCATAGGAGTGAGGCTGGTGATGAATAATCGTAAGTCTCTTAGTATTATCTCAACTTGAATGCCATGCTAACACAATACTAGGGCGGTTGAGTCTCGCTACTGCATTGGTGGGGTAATTTCTGATTGCACACTGGGTGTAGTAGATAGAAAAATAGCTATGTACCCCTACACATACACGAAGTAGGCCTATATATCCCTACATATACACGAAGGAGGGCGATAATATATATAGTATTTAGCTGATGAGCCTGGCGTGAGTGGGATATAAATTAATTCAAGATGGTGTAAGACCCAACGAGACATCTTCAGCGATCTTGGTAATCAGCTTGAATGATCTTATGTGGCATCTGTGGCGGTCTTGAGTGGCTTTATGGTCTTCATCAAGACTAACCGTCT
>KV722564.1:0-45254 GCA_001687445.1 Obba rivulosa
GGAACACGAGGAGAGCATTGCAAATGTGCTCATAATTTACTTGGCACATGGTCAGCCCTGTGCATTATCGGCACACTCAGAATGGCCCTGCTGGGCATCACCTTGAGTCCATGGATGGTATATTTTACGGAAAGACTATATAGACTCAGCATGTCTCGGCCGGGATCAAGCTTAGTTCAGACATTCAGTCCTCACGCTGGACTCAGCATGACCTGGCCTGGTCCATACGTTGATGCCCACGGTGACGGCCAGACAAGTGTCACCGTGACTGACGCGCTCCGTCACCGTCACGCCACGCGTATCACACTCGCGCCCGGGCATCGATCCTCATCAACTACCGTCTTCGACTGACACCTGAGCAATACCTTGAGT
Source organism: Obba rivulosa (assembly GCA_001687445.1). Taxonomy (NCBI): domain Eukaryota; kingdom Fungi; phylum Basidiomycota; class Agaricomycetes; order Polyporales; family Gelatoporiaceae; genus Obba; species Obba rivulosa. Next base: position 373 of record KV722564.1, read on the forward strand.
CTCTCGATCTGTGCACGATGTCTGAACACGCTACACCAAGAGTCAACTCTGCAATACTGAACAATTATATTGGACGATCTGTACGGCTGACATGTAAAACGCTTAGGGTATGTGCATGGGATTGGGTATTCACTTTCACACTTCCGTTGACGTTGATCGACATGCACTCTGCTCAGGTCAATCCAGATGTCGCCCTTGTAGAAGCAAGCGACGGTGGTCAGATTACAGTGCGTATGCTTCCGGTATGTCGACCATCTGCTGTACAGTTTGTGCCAGTGAGTGACGAATGCCGCGCCTAGGACGCAGTTATGCCTTCGCAATTTGTCGAGATCATTTGTCAGGTACAGGATCCATCTACTGTCAAGATGCAGGCGTGCATCAATCTTGGCGACAAGTTAGGTTTGTGCGATCAATAACTACTACAAAAGGCCCGGGGCTTAGCGTTTGCACCACTAGACATGAAGTTGGTCAACGATGTCGTAGAACTCTCGCATGATTCACGATTCACCAACATGTTCAACTATTGACCCTGTTACACATCCATATGCGTTACTTTGTTTTCAATTTTATGTTTTGGTACCCTGGTAGTTAATTTGTACTTCTAGTTCAGTCTCCCACTGGGTAAACTACATGTCCGCTTGCGATGAGTATGGTCTCCTTGATCCTTTCCGAGTGAACACTTCCACTGCCATGACGGGTGTATTTATACACCTTCATTTTCAATCATTTATTGTGGAAGTCAGACCCGCGTCTATTGCGATTAGGGCGCCTAAGGGTGGTGGCCTCGCGGCGCTGAGTGGCATTCGACGTTCAACTCGAAGTTTTGAACTACCCTACCTGCTTCATCCACAGGACTTGCTTATACCCACATGACGCGCTTCAGAGCATATTCGACAGATAGCGAGGATGACCAGGACGATGTCTCCGTCGCATCAGAACCCTCTGTCGACAACCGCCATGTTCACTACGAAGTCTCCTCGGATTCTGATTCCTCGATGGTTGAGGACGAGTTAGAAGTTTCTGTGCCTGCAAATAAAGAACGTAGATCTAGCAGGCTTTCGAGCTCAGATGAAGAAGAGAATGCGCACAAAGTCAAGTCCACAATCCAATCCGCGGTATCCTCAAAGTCGCCACCCCCTGCACATCTAACTAGCAATCCGACAATCATTCCGCGCGCGAGGGAGATGGGACTGGATCCTCAGAAGGTGCACGTTATGCAAGCCGCCTTCTTTCGTGTTCCGGAAGAAGAGGCCGCAATTAAGGCCACGACTCAGCCTATGTCACGTAAAACGTTGTACATGTCAAGCGCGCTGAATCGGAAGCATAGTAGAGATTCTGAGGGAGAAGGGATAAGAGCGGAGTCACGGCAGGTGTGTCATATTGCTTGAGGGTATTCACGAGTACCCAACCGTTTCATCAGAGAGCATCGTTCGCACAAGACATCCAGCCGACGCCGTACCGTCCTTCTCGGAAGTATGCTCGAGTTGAAAGCTCAGAGTCAGCGGTAACTGGAAACGAGGCGTGTTTTGTCGACGCTGGTCTTGCAATGGGTCGATCCTTCAGGGTGGGTTGGGGGCCGGGAGGAACGCTCGTTCACCTGGGAGAACTGTGTGGGCCACACACCAAGTTGTGCGTTAACATGTGCGGAGTGCTCCCCTTGTGTTTGACATTCCTCCAGGAAAACCTCAGCAAACTCGTCTGTGATCAAGAAAAGCGTGGTGCCACTCGTCGCAGGCTCGCTCGACGAAGCATCGGAGCTGTCCCTGAAGCTCCTCTCACATCATTTAAAGAACACGCGTATCGAGCCGGATGCAGACGATGTTCCATGCGCACGCCCCTACCGCACCCTGTCCTTCTCTTCGTTCTTGACGCAATTTCCGCCGACAGATCACACCTTCGAGGCGAACCTGTTCCGCCTGGGACACGCGCTGTTTGACGCCATTCCTCTGCGACTGCCGGAATCGACGAGCGTTGACATTCGGAGTCGCGTTGATCTTCTGCGCCGTAAGGCTGCGCTATCGAGATGGCTCAAAGCCGCTGTGGCGTCCTCGGTTGACGCGCAATTGCGGGACGACCCGAGCACAGATTGGGCCGGAATGGTATTCACGCTTCTGACCGGCTATCAAATCGAAAAGGCTTGCGAAACTGCGATGGATGGCGGGAACTTTAAGATCGCGTCTCTCATTTCGCAAACTCCCGGAGATGCCGACTTCAGACAGGACCTGCAGAATCAGCTGCAGGTGTGGCGCGACGAGCGAGCTGACATGCACATCGGTGAGAACATCCGGAAGATTTACTCGCTCCTAGGCGGCAACGTGCACCTGCTGCCGGGTTCCAAGGGGAGCGGCCTCGAGCAGTGCCGAGACATCAACGTCGCGGAGGACCTCGACTGGAGGCGCGCGTTTGGTCTTCACCTCTGGTTTGGCGAGCCTATGGATGCGTCGATAGTGGACGCGTTCCGCTCTTACGACAACGCGTGGAAGCCGTCGACCTCTGGCGTGTCCCCCCCAATACCTTCGCATCTCGAGCGACCTGTCCGCGACCAGAGCCGTCCATCCTGGAAAGCTCCGCCATACCCAGCGCCAGACGGTTTGTACTCCTTGATCAAGCTGTTCGCCGATCCGGCCTGCTCGCTCTCAACCATCCTTGTGCCGTGGTCTTTCTGCGCGTCACCTGCGGATTACAGTCTCCCGTGGCACCTCTACATCATCCTCTCACGGTGCCTTCGTATCAGGGACTTTGCCGATCGTGCCCCTCCGCCGCAGTCTGGTAGCGACGAAGACATCGACGGAGCCCAGGTAGAGGGACACAGCCCCAGTGCGGACTTGTTGGCGAATAACTACGCGACACAATTGGAGCAGGCAGGCATGGTTCAGGAAGCGGCATTTGTGCTGCTGCACATCGAGGGACCAGCGGGGTACGATGTTATGACGCCGTTTACCATGCTGCACTGATCAACGGAAACATCATAGGAGGCGGAAAGCCATTAAAGAATTGCTGACGCGCTTCGCAGCGAGCCTTGATGATTGGACTGTCCGTGGACTTGTGGGCAGTCTCAAGATTCCCATGGCGTGGCTGAACGAAGCGAAGGTACTCCGTCCCGGTTTTCAATCCTCATTGCAGGTGGTTGACGCATTTCTCGAAGGCTATACACGCTCTCTACAGTGGTGATGTGTTTGAGGCATACGAACTGTATCTTGCCGCTGGCCTTTACGTCGCGGCACATGATCTGGCCGTCCAGGAGTTGGCCCCTGACGCAGTAATTCGGCAAGATCTTACATTACTTAAAGAACTCTTCAGCAGGTTCCATAGTCATCGGGTAGACACGTGGGACAAAGGCGGCGAGGTAAGTAACCGCGTATTCAACGCACTGGGCTGTTCTGATTTCTCCTGCGTAGGTTTTCTTGGATTATGTTCACGCTATGACGCGTCTGCCGGAGCTCCGTGAGCACTTCGCCGAGCATAACACCGTGCCTGATGCTGCTGAGGCAACTGAGCTTGAAGACCTTGCGCGGCGCGTGCCCCAGCTCATCGGCATTCTACCTGATGTTCTACGCGACCGTTCTGACCCACGGCATAATGCGGCATTGGCCGAGATGTCGGCAAATCTAACACATCAGCTTGACCAAGTCAAGCCGCTGGCACTTGTAGGTCTTGTGCGCGCGTCGTGGTGCCGATTCTCACTCACCATCTCATCATTGATAGCAACCGTCCCAAATCCGCGCAGCCGGAGTGAATGAGTCCACCCGGTTACGCAACATCCAGACGTCGGCGTACGAGAAGTTCCTTCGCTCGGTCGCGGTCGCATAATGATGCATTGTCACATGCCAGTAGAAAGTATCTGGCATCATCATTCGCGGTGTATCCATGATGTTTGCACAGATGTCCGGTTATTTGAATATAAGGCATCCTAGAGAATCTTTCTCACGTCTAGTAGCACTTGCAATTCGCTGTTTTAAACCCCCGACGGCAAGATCAATCACGTACAAGCTGCGCAAAAGAAGTGCCGGCGGTAGTTCGACCTGGTGATGATTTATTATATGCAGGTACAAACTTTTTCCCTGACGTCTGAGCATGAATATTCGGAGTGTGCGATGAGCAGAATGTCCAGTGATACATACTTGTACGCGCTCTATGAAAGCACGGGGGGCTGAGGTTTAGTACATCACCGTTGACAAATCAAAGATTACGGATACGATATCGACTGGCCTTCTCGCTCATGCAAACACCGACGAAGGACAGTGTATAGGCATGTATATCGAACTATTCGACAAATGCGACAGCACATAAATTAATTGCTACAGATCCAAGCGACTGGCTCCTCTATGGCAATAGCAAATGATAGCCGACTGTTAGTAAATACAACACACGATGCTCCGGAAATCCTGACGGTGTGATACATAGCGAGTGACTTAATCGATGTTGTGGCCGCAGACAAACATAACGGTTGCAACGAGGGCGGGCTCGAGAAGACTGAGCTGAATAGCTTCCTGAGTGAGCTCAAGAAGCACCATGGTCGGTGCACGAGCAATTCGTGCAAGGACCCTGGGGGCGGAAGACTGTGCCTTGTAAAGCTGGGTAGAAGGCTCAGTAGGGCACGACGAAGGTAAGGGCAACACGCATACACAGATGAACCCTTCCATAGGTGCCCAAGCATACTGAGTGCCTCTAACTTCCATAGTGCGCCTGCTATAGGAGACCAGAAAGGTTAGACTCAAAATGGACGGACAGAGGCCAGTTGCTTGCTGACCTCTGGTCAGGCGACAAGCGAAGCCAGTCGCGCACGCGCTGCCTGGGCGCGACGCCACGGATCTCGAGAGTCGCGTTCGGCTGCCATTGGACCATGGCAATACTGCGGCTCTCATTGTCCTTCCAGATCGTGCAAGAGGGCACGGACGTCTCGGTAACAATGCGGTATGCGACACGAGACTGGGGGCCGATAACCGAGCAGTTCAAGATAGTCGTATTGAAAGACGTGAACTGGTATGTGACACTGTCCGGCTGCATTGACCTAGGGATGGAGGTGGAGACCGGGAGAGATGGCAGCGCGCCGAAAATTGAGGGAGCCGTTCCCGAGCCGTTGTTCGACAGAGAGTCGCCACTCTGGCCTTGGCCCCATCCGCCTTGTGCAAAGGGATTCATGGTAATAAATGAAGTATAACGAGTGCTGAACGCGTCGATCTAGAATTCGAAGGAGAGGTGAGTGGAGTCGAGGCATCCTGACGAGAACATTTATACGCACCTCGGGCGCGAGCCATGGAGGGCGGACTCTTGGTGTAGACAGCGACATCGCCTAGTTCCAACAGCACCGGCTGAGTATGGTTTGTGTAACCAGCGCTTCACGCAAGAGGAGGGTCCCAGACGCAAAGCCAAGTTTAGACGACATTCTCAAACGATACAGAGAAGGATGAGTGCGTTGCACCTGGGATTTCAACGCGCATGGTTATCTCGGCGACAGCCTCTCGTTTCAGAACCTGAGATCCATATCCCGATCGGGAAATAGCACGCAACGCGTAATGCAAGATCGGGTTGGGCTGTACTTGGGGAAACGCTGTGATATTCTACCAGCACCAATCCATGCAATATCTGCACCTCGTAAATAACCTACATTCGCACCCATGAGAGAGCGTAATGTTTACCAGGAGCCTGGATTTCTCTGCCACAGCAGCCTAGAAATTGACAGCATTTTAGTGGAACATCGTACCAAAAATACAATTGATCTATGTCTTGTTGGGGTGGTAAGCTCGCATTTTCGTGACACAGAGCGCGTTGAGTTCTTTCACATAAGTATTCACAACTGTCCAGGCTGATTATTGACAAGACGAAGGTCGATCTATGAGCTTGGTTTCCGAAAAGACAAGAACAGGCACCGTCTAGCCGACTCCTTTCCGGCCATGTGAGCGCCACGCGGCGATGGCACGTGGAAAATCTAAGCAAGTAATCAAGATCAAACTCGCGTGGAGCCTCGGTGGCTATGTCTTGAAACAACTCACCAACCTCCTCGCGGCAGCGCTCCGTGCATTTCTTCAACCCAACGGATCTGGGACGGGTCCGCATATTTCGAAAACATTTTTGCGTCGCGATATCATGCACTCCCGAATTTCCCATGGGCTGGTCATTTCGGACCTTCACCTCAGCTTCAGTGTCTGCGTAGCCACATCAACCAAGCACTCGCAGGTGAGAACACTATGTTTTCGAAGGGCCGATTGAAGATTACCCTTTGCTTTTACCGAATCCACCACGCCACTCGCCGATTTCAACACTTTCCTCCGGTTTCTGTGCGATCATGCATATTCTTGACAGCAGTCATCAAGGTCCGGACAACTGCCCACCATAGTTCTTGACATCGAGCGCATCATCATCGGGTAGAACCCCCCATGTCGGGTGGCTCTTTTGTCTGCTGTGTTCATAGCTTCTGCAGTGCCGGAGCAGACAATCCGGATCGACCCACTTCTTGTGCTTCCTGGATATCGGCCCAAAGCGGAAGGTATTGTACTTAGAGGCTCATAGCCTTGTACTTAATATGAACCTGCTCGAAATCTCGCTCAGGGTGCAATCCTCGGGTATAGCGAGCTCAAGCGTCTTCGCATATCAATCGAAAACGGTCGGCCTCCAAATAGATCTGAAAAAGTCACTCCGTCGTCCGGGACTTGACGCTGGACAATCAAGCAATCAGTCCCAGAGTGCCGTACTATGACGACGCCGACCAATCTTGCATCCAACTCGACCGCGGAGTTAAGATACGCTATTTCCACCTATATCCTGAGATGAAGCCTCAAGTCCGTGTAGTCAGTATGGCTTACGATGTGCGGGCTCCAGGTTGCACAGCAGGGGTACTTTGGTCCTGCCGCCCGTACAGGCTTGTCGTACTCGACGTAGCCTCCGCGAAGTGTATAGTACGCTCCTCTGCACACAAGCACCACAGCTAGCGCAGAAGCTAAGTAAGGTGCGCTTTGGCACGCTGCCGATTGGCTGCGCTGAGACCGTCTTCGAGTCAAACAAGGCGATTTCTCATCTCGAGCCGTTTCTAGATCTCATAGGATCTGATGGGATGCAGAGTGGACCTGCAGCCGTCGGCATCCGCCTACCAACCGGATGTTGATAAAAGAGGCCATCACAGGGCGATCGAAGACGCCAGCATCGCCTATCTTGTCGGTGTGTGTGCACGACGGCCATTGGTATTAACGATTCTGGTACGTTTGCTGGCTTGCCTATAGGTACACAGCCCCGAGGAAGCCCCACAAGCTTGGCCCTTCCCACCAGACGGCTCGTAATCCCGCACCGGGAACGCCTATAAGTGTCGGCGTCTAGCTAGTGATTACGCACCGAGGTCCGATTTGCTTTCCGCAGTCATGCAGAATGAACGTACTCGCGAAAAGCGGGAAGGGACGATCGCGAAAGACGTATGGCTATCAAACATCCCTGGAAACCAACAACGATCCTTATGCATTTGACACTACAGAAGCAGCCAGGAATTCCTAGCCAACATCACACGCGGTTCGCCTGCAACTGCAGCGATCGAGTCTGTGTGCCCCGACAAACGCTACATGCTGCGGCTGCAGCCCGAAAAGGAGTGTTTGCGAGAGTACCCCGCGATTCCGTCTACCACACTCCGTGTGGAGTTATCCGAGGTGGAAGCGAGCGCGAAGAATTATGCTTCATTGATCGCGAGCCACAGCAAGAAGCCTCATGAGGCGTTGGCATGCTAGCCGACGTCGGATACGAAGGGGTCCCTGTAGGCGCATAATCTTGAGTCAGCTGATGATGTTGTCAATATCATTGTATCATGCAAGCATTTGCCTTGAGGTATCACAATATGGCTGCTTTGCGAAAAGCGACAAACAATCTGATTGCCATCTGAATATTACCTCCGGCGCGGGCCGGAGAAGGAATGTAAGGCTAAGGGCATCCGTGATCTTTGGTTCGGCCGGCAAGAAGTCAGAAATACTTGTAATTATAACCTACGGCTCTCATAGAGAAGATATCCATCGATGGCCGAACTAGTGACCGCAATGGCAAGTAACCATTAACAATTCTACGATCATCCGGCCCCTGCACCACGGCATCGGGAGTGTCACCCGTGGCCGAGGTGGTATAACTTGATCAATCATAGCATCATAGAATGCTGGAATGGTTCTGCGCTATACTTAGCAGCATCAAAGAGCACACCGTAGATTCCGATGATTGTGGGCAAGAGTTACTGTAGGAGAGTGCCCTCACCCACGCAGCGCTCCGCCGGCAAACTCCGATCCGGCGTGTCCGCTCGCCGCTCGCCTCGACCTGCCACAGACCGCCGCCCGGCAGTAAAGCACTGGACTTCATTGAACTGCATCATCGCTCGCGACATTGCTTTAGACAGAAATACTACTGGATAGCACGGCCAGCCAGGCACTTCGAGGTACAGAACACTGCAACCGACGACGGCTTCCACGCCAGCCATCATGAGTGGGAATAGGCTCAATGTGGACGGCGTAATGCTGTTCGAGCAGCCATTCGCGCGGGTGAGTTGACTTCTTTCGCGTGCGCTGGAAATGCTGTGACACTTTTGTACAGGTTCCTTATGAGAATTACCGCAAAGTTTTCAGAACTTCTCAGAAGTATATCGAGAAAGAGCTGGGAGCGGTGCAGACCTCCTGTGGCGACTTATCCAAACGCGCAAGTTTGGGAAAGCTGAACTCGGAAGATGCGAACAAAGGCATTGATGGCATGATTGCCCGAGTGGAGGCTCTGAAGCGGAAGGTGCGCCCAATGTATCAGGGTCGCTGGTTGTGCGGTCGACCAACACCATCATATCAGCTCTCCGAATTGCAGAGTAGTGCCGGCGCCCCTACCCTGAGTGTGATGAAGGGGCGGCTGGAACATCTTTCTCAGGTTGAGAACTTGCAGTCTGCAAGTGAGCCCGATTTTGCCCGCTGGGCTGATGTCCGTCTCGATCGGTGGTTGGTTGATTGGGCGCTGCGTAATGGAAAGGAGGAGACGGCCAAAGTACTAGCACAGGAGAAAGGCATCGAGGTAAGAGTGATCCGTCTTCGTGATCTCGGCACCGCGCCAATGTGCCACTCATCAAGAGGCTAGTCGACATCGATCTGTTCTCCGATATCCGACGTATAGAGGAAGCCCTCCGTCGGCAGAGCTGTACCGAAGCCCTGGCGTGGTGTAGCGAGAACAAAAACGCACTTCGGAAGATCAAGGCAAGCGGGACATTGTGTCAGCGATTGGCTGTGTCTAACGATGTGCTAAGAATACGCTAGAATTTGACTTACGCCTCCAGGAGTACATCGAATTGGCCAGGGCCGGAAAGCGCTTGGAAGCCATAGCGTACTCGAAGAAACACTTGATCTCATGGCATAGCACGCATCAGCAACAAATTCGTCAGGCGGCGGGGCTACTCTGCTTCCCATCGACCACGACATGCGGGCCTTACAAAGTGAGAAGAGCCGGATTTCACTGCGCTAATCCTCAACCTGTAAGCTGACATTTGCATAGCGTCTGTATGATCCAGTCCGGTGGAAGACATTGGTAGAATCGTTCCGTCAAGCTGTTTACAGTCTCAGCACCTTACCCACGGAGCCTCTGTTGCATCTGGCTATGTACGCTGGGCTGGCATCGCTGAAACTCCCAGGATGTTATGATCCGGACACGAAGAACGTCGACTGTCCCGTCTGTGACCCCGCTCTTGGACGACTTGCTGAAGAGGTGCCTCTCAGCCACCATGTCAACTCGACGATCGTTTGCAGGCTGAACGGGAGGATCATGGACGAGGATAACATGCCACTGGCATTCCCGGTCAGCGGGCAAGTTTACTCGAAGGAGGTATGTCCGCTCACTTCTGTTTGTCCGCCTGCTAACGCACCTTGACAAAGGCGCTGGAAGAGATGGCGATGAAGAATGACGGAATCGTAACTTGTCCTCGAACAGGAGAGAAATGCAATTTTTCCGCTCTGCGCAAGGTCTTCATTTCATAGGATTGATGTATTGTACTCAGGACATATGTAACATTCCCTGTACTTGTAGGTGTGTATGTATGATAATACTGCTCTGTTCAGATCTGCTGTATACTCACCGACGTCTCTGAACTTGAAGTCTCGCTTCTGATCCTTATCCGCGACAGATCACGTGAAGGACGAATGGCATTATGGAAGGCGGCGCCGCTATCTTATCGGCTATGCACCATGCTCGAAGAACTCGTTGGGTGAATCGTGCTTCCATCACTGGCTGGAGTCCAGCGGCTGGAGTCATGCCTATCAAGCTTCGGTTCTTTGACAGGCGGGGTTTCGACTGATAAGTAGGCCTGATGACTCTCCGTCTGTTACAGCCATCCGCGGCTCGCCCCCATGTTTGTGAGCAGAATGCCAACTTCCATCTCGAAGGTAGCGTCGAATCTAGTGCGCAAAGCCGAACTTCCTCACGGAGAGCGGTCGCATAATGAAATGATGCTGATAGTGAGCGTCCCGCCGCGCTAGTTCGAGACCACCGAGTTAAATCGCTGCTCACCAGAATGACGACCTGTTGCCCGTTGGAGCAGAGAAGCGAACATGGGCCAGTTGGAATTTCATTACATTGTTGGCCGAGTTTGTTGAATTAGGGTGTCCGATGCTAACGCACTGTCGCTAGCTGGATCGCTGATAGCTTCAATATCAACACGTGAGTACGAGCCTCATTGCTCTAATTCGAGCCACCTCTCATCTCGTGTTCGTGTGACTGCGGTCAGATGGATGATTGTATCTTCAATGATACAAATGCCAGTAGGGCTATCCTGGTGGCAAGCCTGGCTCTGCGTCTGGATAGGATATGGTGTTGTAGCGCCGTTCATTGTGCTGAACGCTCGTCCCGGCGCTATATTTCATGTTACATTCCCCGTCGTTGCGCGTACGAGCTTTGGGATATGGGGCAGTATGTGGTGTGTCTTTAATCGTGCTGCGATGGCATGGTAAGCCGCGTTTTGTGCGCGTCATTTGGACATTTGATTAGAGGACCCATTCAGCATATGGTACGGCGTTCAAGCCAGCATAGGTGGCACTTGTGTCTTGGTCATGCTGCGTGCGATGTGGCCCAGCGTTAACAATATCCGTATGCCTCCGATACTCGTGAAGCGCAGAGCTCTACTAATCTCTCCTGCTAGCCAATTCCCTGCCGGCATCGTCTGGGACGACTACTCGCGATTTCATGTGTTTCTTCTTGTTCTGGCTCATATCATTGCCAGCTATTTGGTTCCCCATTCACAAAATGTGAGTCCCTCAATATCTGCTATGTGCGAGTGAAATTCACACCTGACCCTATTTCCCTAAGCCGTCATCTATTCACGCTAAAAGCGATCGTTGTTCCGATCGCCGGCATTACGTTCTTCGTGTGGTGCATCATCAAGGCGCACGGTGTAGGTCCTATCATCAACCAGCCGTCGCAGCAGCACGGTTCAGCGCTGGGGTGGTCGATGGTCACCAGCATCATGTCTTGCATCAGCAATATGGCTACTCTTGTGACGTGAGTTCGGCAATGTGAAACCTGTTGCCAGCGGCGGAAGTTAGACTTATTTCCGGCAGGAATGCTCCAGATTTTGCATCTCGTGCTAGGCGACCATCGGATGCAGTACTTCCACAGCTAATCTCTGTGCCGCTGGGCTTCTCTATCGTCGGCTTCTTTGGTATCATTGTCAGCTCATCATCCCAAGCAATCTACGGGGAAGCTATCTGGTCACCAATTGATCTACTCGGCAAATTCTTGGATGATGAGCCATCGCATGCCACGAGATTCGGTGTATGTTGGTTCTCCAATGAATCACCGGTGGTTAATCAGATGTTCTTCAGGTTTGGTTCATTTCCGCGTCGTTCATAATCGCGCAGGTAAGTCTTTCATGCGACTGTAACACGGACACATCTCTTATGATATTTGCATTACAGCTAGGGTACATATTTCCGTCATAGCCGTTATGTCTGCCCACATTCATGCGCGCTATCCAGAACGAATATATCGGCCAATTCTATCAGCGCCGGCTGTGATTTGACGGCTCTGATGCCTCGATTCATTGTGAGCCTGATGTTACTTATTTCACACACTCGTGTAACTGATGTGTGAGTGTCAGAACATTCGTCGCGGGGGATACATAGCAGCTATTGTTGGGCTGTGCATGCTTCCCTGGAATCTTCTGAAGAGTAGCAACAACTTCACGTCCTATTTGTCTGCATATTCGGTCTTCCTCAGTTCTATTGCTGGCGTAATGGTGGGAACCAATACATTCATGCTCGAGTTGAACTCTGAGAAATATTCAGATCATGGACTACTATGTCATCCGGAAAGGACATTACTCAGTGAAGGACCTTTACCACTCGGAAGAATCTGGCTGGTATTGGTACACCTACGGAGTCAACTTCCGGTGAGATCGATAACGACTCATTGCCACCTTTGACTGAACACTCGCAGGGCGTATGCTGCTTACATTGCGGGCATCTTGATCAATGTGATCGGCTTTGCGGGCGCTAGTGCGTTGTCCCTATAGCATTATCCGTAATATGTCTTTCATCTGATGGGACCACAGCGGGTCGAAGTGTTCCTCTGGCTGCCACAAGAATCTACGACATGTCATTCTTCACAGGTTTCGGCGTCTCCGCTGTTGTGTACCTGACGCTGAATTACATCTTCCCCGCGAAAGGCGCCTCAGCTAGGTTCGAGGAGGTGGACGTGTCCGAAGTAGATGTTTCGGAGGAGACGGACTCGCGCGATGGAGATTCAGACAAGAAAGGGGGCATTGAGCAGGATCGCGAAAGTGTCAGGAGTATCCGCACTTGATGAAACGAAGCGATACCTGAGTCGGAACGATTATAATGCTACATGGTGTTACAAATATATGATGTATCAGACGGCATATCAAGTTACCAGGCTATCTATAACGTCAGGCCTCCTCTTGCCCTTCGTGTCCTCCGCATAGTTCTCGTAGAAGTTCTTCTCATCTTTGCCTACCCCGCCACCAACATCGCTCCTACCCGGGCCGTCCCAGAAGTGATACGCCTGGCTGTACACGCCGTAAGATGTCGGCACGACCTCGATGAGGTCTCCGCGTGCCACCTCGATTGCGGGGATTTCCGAGACCGGGAGCCCGATCAGGTACGCCAGGATGCAGCGGATGACCGAGGCATGCCCAATGATGAGCAAATCCTCCCGCTCACGCTCGAGCTCGACGAGCGTCGGCTCCAATCGAACTGTGCATTCGTCGCCGTCAGCGGGAAGCCTGCGGATCATACGTGATGCAGGCTGTGCGCACCGCAAAGGTCGTGATAGCTTTCGGCCCTCGGCGCTCTGTACGCGTACGGGTCCTTGACAAACCGCTCCCATTCATCGGGGTAGTACTTCTTCACTTGGTCGGGGGAGAGCCCGTCCCACACCCCAGGGTTGATCTCACTCATTTGCGGCCGCTCGACAATCTTCACCTTCGCAGGCGGCGCTGGATCCTCAGTAGTGATGTTGAGGAAGGGCCAGGCAGTGTGGTGTGAGCGGCGACGGGTCGAAGTCCAGATCTGCGACAGTTTAGCGGAGCTAGCACGACGGAGGTAACCCCGCCACGTACGACTAGCCTGCGTGTTGTAGGATCCATCCCTCGCTGCTGCAGTGACTTTGCACGCCTTTCGAGTACAAACTCTTTGAGGCGTTCAGCATACTCCCAGCCCGCAGGTGACAGGTCTGAGTCCGCTTTATAGGAGTGCTCGATCAATGACTGGCCAGACTGCGGGGCTGTTAAGACTAGGTCAAACTTTTGAGAGTAAGGGGATTCATACTCGTGCGAAGTAAATCGTCCGGAAGTTATTGTGAATATTCATGAGGAAGAAGACGACTCTTGACTGTCATTCGGGTAACTCAGCGTATACACTTAGATCGACGCGTGACAACGTACCTGTAGATAACCTCGGATGTGCTGTGAAGCGCGTTAAGCAAGCAAATATCGCAAGACGAGTGCAATTTCACTTACATTGACCATGATCTTCTCGCCAACCTGTGTGTGGGAGTTGAAAGACTTGAGTCGTGGACAGAGTTACAATGCTCACGTTCATAATGCGGATGTATGGCCAAGTAGTTTCCTCCACAGGCTCGTAGTGCGCTTCATTATTCTTGATACGGCTGTAATAGTCCGCGACAGCTTTCTCAGGGTCCCAACCGCGGTACTTTGCGCATACGTTCAATGCCTTAAATATACCCATAGAAGCCTGAGAGACGTACGTCAGGGGACGAGATCTTGACGCTCCGAATGTTGGCCATGATTAGCTCCTCATTATCACATAATGATTCTAGTTGATCTTAGTATGCATAGCGACGCGGAGGAACAGATAGGGCTTGACCTAGTATGACGATATGGATCCCAGCCTTATCAAAATTCTCTGCGATGGCCTGACGACGCTCTCTAGTTCCATTATTCGCATCGTAGATGCAGACCTGGCCTCCAGAATCGAAGAAGTCCCAGATGAGCTGCTCGCAGCCGTCCGAGACCTTCCGTCGCAGCGCAAGTGTCTCGGGACTCTTCGGCCCTGCTAAGGATTACAGGACCTGCCACCACAGACTACGTGTGCGCATACCAAGAGTGAAATAGTCAGGTGGGACCTTCTGAGCCCCACCGAGCACCTTCCGCCGGTAGTCGCCCAGAGAGATAACCATGGTCTTCACACCGGTCCACCGCAGGTAGCGCTCCAGAGCCCGGGAGATGTGCGTCTTCCCCCGCGCAGGGAGGCCGACTGTAAGGACGAGGATCTTTCCGGCATGGAAGAGGAGACCTGAAGCAGTTGTGTATAGAGGCGCGACCATGTCTTGGGATCGAGGATGAGTCGAGGAACAAGGGCCTCCGAGCAGACCCTCAACCCGATCACCGTAGTCAAACATCTTATCTTATCAGATGAGATAACGTAACGACTACAGGACCTAAATACAGCAGCATGTCTGGGAGGGCTAGTAATGAACAGATATCGTCAGGGCAGACGACACTGGATGCATAGCATGAGAGCCGGGAAGACTTATGGAACAATGGGTAAATGGGTAATGGGAAAGGAAGTATGGAAAGTGAAAGGATATTGCTTTCAACTTGTGCCATTCATATCGGTGTCTGCTGTCGCTCGGTAGTCTTCCATCTCCTTGTCCAACTCTGCCACCGTCTTCTTCTTGACGCGTTTGGGGCCCTTCTTTGCACGCAATTTTGCCTTTGTGCTCGAAGTTTGAGCAGCAGCACGAGGTGCTGCTGCCGCTTTGCCCACGGCTTTCCGAGATTGTCTGCAACCAGCGGTGTGAGTCTCCAAGAACCATGAGCAATGTCGGAATATCGTACGGTGGATGTGATGTGCCATTGGGGATCACACCGTTTTGAGTTGGCTTTACCTGCGATGCTGGAGCAGCAATGCCCCCCAGCCGCTGCAGTAAAGACGGCACTTGGGGCTGCGGCGTGCTTTTCACACCGGGCACATCTTCGTCGACGATAATCTCGATCTTTATCGGGCGCTCTAGACATGGCCATCAGTGGGAATGTATGAAAGAACCTGCTCACACTGACTTCCATCGACGATCTTCCCATTATACTTTGCCCGCGCAACAGCAGCATCCCCCGATCGCTGAAAAGTAACGACTGCCATGCCCTTCGACCGCCCCTGCGAGTTGTAAACCAAAAACACATCCTTCACAGCCCCCACCGTCTTCGTAAAAAGGACCTAGACATGCCGTCAGTCGAGCAGCTCCGAGAGACTGCACCTTCGATCAGGGTTTGCGACGACGTACCTGCACCTCGCTCTCAGACACGTCCAGAGGCAGTCTGCTGAGCAGAATCCTACTTCCAGGATCCACTGTCGAGGGCCCTCCTGGCTTCTTGGCCTGAGCCACCTGGTTCACCCGCCAGGCCGGGGCTGCATGCCCCGCTTGATTGCCTAGTAGCTGGCGCTTGGGTCCGTGGTAGGTATTGAGGCGTGCATGCTGGGGATGGGCTTGCATTTCTCAGATCCGGGTCTTGGAGTGGACACTCAGCTCAAAATTAGCCGGGTGCAAAGGAGAAGATGATAGCTTCGAGATGGGGGCCACCTGCTCATAAGATGCAGGCGCTCAAGCGACTCGGCACTCTCGCTAAGAAGCGCCGGCAGGATTAGAATTTAGAAGCTTTCATGTTATTCTTCACAGCTTTCGTGTCTTGCAGTTCAGTCTCGTTCGAGAGGAAATGTTGCACAACATGCTCTCGATTCAGGAATAGCTCGATCTTCTTGAGCTGTCTCGGCCCTACCTAAAAGCACTGATGCGTGGATATTCCCCTGGTACTGTACACTACCAACTCCAACCTAGTATCAGTTGATTGCGCTAGTCAATCGGGACCGAGAACATGGTGTTGCCAGTACAGAATATTTTGATTGTCATTAGAATGTCTACTGAGCTGTGTCGACCTCATTCTTGTCATCTGTCATGGGCACCTCGAGGGCAACGTTCACTGATAAATCATCGCCATCCAAAGGACGCCGTAGACTCACTCGTAAACCGGCGTCGCGTCCACTAACGCCAGACCTCGAAGGGGGTGGCCTTCGGGAGGCAGAGCGAGTTGAAGGCTCATCAATAGAAGAGAAAGAGGTGGGGATGGAAGAGAGGAGACTTGCAGAGCAGTGGTTAGTCGCGTGGTGCAAGGAGGGCGAGGTGAAGGAGAAGGTAAGAGTGGATGGCAGTTGGATACTCAGGACACCAGCGAAATAGCGCTTTCCAAGAGCCTGCGTCTGTTGGTCTTGTGCAGTATGAATCTGTACCCATGGATTGCTCTGTATCTATATGCGCTAGAACACAAGTCCTTCCTATCCCGCATCCGTGTCTGTTCATGTCTTCGTCCTCTTGACCAGCCCGAACTGGTCCACGACGATCTGCACGATGTCTTGCCATTCTGTCATTGCGCCCATCCCTGATTGTGTTCCATCGCGGGGGGTCAGCAATCGTCACCCAACCGCACCGCGTAGGTATTGTACGCACCGACATCCCCACATGCGAGTGCCTTGCCGATAGGCCCAATGATAGTGTACCCGATGACCTCGCGCACAATGCGCAGATGCTCTGCGGTAAGCGGATGCATGTACATGAGCGTATTCATCGCGGGAAACACGTATGTCGGCGTGGTCGGGGCGAGCGCGCGGAGGAGCGACGTCTGACAGCGCCGACGGACGCAACGGTCAGCGGAGACGGCGATGAGAGCTGGGCGCGCAGACGCACCGCGAGGTTGTCGCACAGCCCGTGCGCGATCTTCGCGAGCGTGTTCGCGGAGCAGGGCGCGATGAGCACGATGTCGGCCCACCGCCGCAGCTCGATGTGGAGGATGGGATCGCCCCGCCTGTATCCGCCCTGTACGCGGCACGTCGCTGTGTAAGACACCTAGGTCCGAAGATGCTCTGCATCGACGTGGGACGTACATCCTCTGCCCACTCGTCCTCGTCCCGCCACAGGGTGGCGCCGGCCTCCTCGACCATACGCGCATCGAAGAACGACAGGGACGGCTTCGTGGCTACGACTTGCACCGCCACGTTCTCATACTATCTGAGGCGCAATTCCGGAGAGCTTGTGAGCACCCAAGGAGCTGCCGGAAGGGTGGGTTATGACCACGTACAGAGAGCAGCTGATCGACAATGAGCGGCACCTTGATGGAGGCGACGCTGCCGGTGGTGATGAGCACGATGTGCGTGCAGCCTGGCTTTCGTTCCTGCTCTGCGACGAATGTACGGTGCGCCATGGAGTTCGAGGACGACCCCAGCCTCGGTCAGCAGCCCTAGCTTGTCATGAGCGTGACGACAGAGAGTTGCTATTTCGGGAATATCTCCATGAGGGGTGCAAGCAGCGCACAGCTCACCCCCGACCGCCATGACCGTCTCCGTCTCTGCACCGTCCGCGTCGGCCGCCCTACCCTCTCAGGCGCACCCGTTGGCCCGGGCCCTTCGATGCGTGAGGAGCTGCTGGCGCACTATCCGGCCAAGTTCACCTGGCAGCAGCTCGAGACGTTCGTCAACTCGGGGGTACATCTCGTAGCTAAGCGCCGATGAGGCTCCCCGCCCCGTAATAGGCAGAAATGCTGAGCGACTCTCGTGGTCCAGGGACTTTGGCCTGCCAAAGCGAGATCGTAAGCTGGCTAGGTACGACGCGTGGGCCAGAGGCATCCGGGAGGAGTACGGCTCCATAGGTGTGTTTCGCCGCGGAATTGACTGTGTGGCTGCCTACTTCCACTGAAATGTCTGTTCAATCATCGTTGCGATGGGGCGAGCCAGACACTTTGTCCAAGCTGCGCTCTGCGCTGGAGAACCCAGTTGATCGCGCCGCAGCGGAGAGCAGCCCGCAGACGAGAAGAGGGTGCAGCGCAAGCTGCCGCCGATCCCCGCCGACGCACTGCCGTGCTTCATCGTCGACGCCCCGCCAGAGCTCATCTGCATGAACGACTGACCACACAGCTACTCCGGTGCGCATCCTCCCTCCTAACATATGCTAATCTGCGAATAGTACCCCTCCCCCCACACTACCATATCGAACACGTCCTCGTCTGGACACGTCTGTCCATCATCCCATCCGACCTGCCGCCAAGCATCTCCGCCCGGCTGCATCAAGACGGGCTCTGGGGCTTCACCGGAAACTCGTCCCCGAGGTGCTCCCCGCGCTTGCCGAATGGGGCGTCATGCTCGTGAGCTCGTGCGCTCGTGCGCTCGTGCGCTCACAGCGCGGGACGTGAGACGTGGGAAGGGGGACTCATGCGGCAGGTGGCGGGTGAGGTGGACGCGTTCGTGCGCCAGAGGAGGAAGGAGCGCGAGTGGGGGACAGCGTGGTTTGTCAATCCGCTGGTGAGTGGGTTGTTTTGACAGTGCGGCCTTGCGCGTTCTGGGGAGTGATACGAGCAGAGGCCGCAGAGCGTGCCTCGGTTGGGCGCATGTCCATGTTTTTGCTCTGCGTCCGCAGGAGCAGGAGCTGTGGGACGCGGAGCACAGGGAGAAGAATTTGGCTTGTGCCCATGCTCACAATGTAGAAGTTTTTGTGTCATAGATAGACTACTGCCGGACGCTCCCACTCCTACGTTTCTGTGGATGCAGACTATACAGCAAGTGAGATACATAGATGGCGGACGATGCAGACATCTCTTGAAATGTATGCGTAGAACAATTGGCCTGAGCGACCTCGCCCGGTTTCTAGAATTTCAGAATGGTGTCGAGAAATGGAATCTAGTCCGGGCGTGTTCCATGAAACATGGCGGCACAAAACAGACTTCATCTAACCCGGGAGTTCCCATTAGCCGACTCGAACGACTGACCTCGTCATAGCACAGCAAGACCGCAGATACTAGTGACGCGCTCTACCAACTGAGCTAAACGGGAGTACTGGATATTATCAGTTAGCAGTACAGAATCCGTACAGCACGTGAGGACGCTCCTTTGAAAAGGATGCCTTTGATCAAATTGAGGGACGAGCTTCCCGACGGCCGACGCCAGCGCCACGCCGCACGCTAGGTCTCTCAGACCGTGGGTCTCATTGCGATGAACCTTGACTCTGGCCAGCAAGATCAGCAGCAAAAGGACTTTCTGCAGTCGTTCTACTCGCAGGACAGCAACCGCGACCATGCAGACCTCTTCCACGGCAGCAATTCCGCCCCCCAGCCTTCGATGAACTTCCCACCCTCTCTTGCGAACATGCCCGTCGGCATGGACGTCCTCGAGAGCCTCATGGCCATGCAGAACAACACGAACCCCCAGGCCGTGCCCATGCAGGCGCAGACGACCCCGCAGGCCCTCATCGACCAGCAAATGGCACGCCTCACGCAGCTCCAGCAGCTTCAGCAGCTCCAGAATCAGATCTTCCAACAGCAGGTGAGCATCTGGTTCTGTTTTGTTCAGACGGGGAAGGATGGCATGGTGGGGTGTATTGTAGGCGGGGGAGTTGCAAAGCACCATCGCAGCGTGGTTCCATACCTGCTGTCCCTTTATCCTTGTGCAGTTCGCCCTTTGGTGCCCTGGTCTGGCGCGGGTCCGACCGATGGCTATATGTCAGGTCGCGACCGCACCTCGGCTATCGCTATATGAAGGCGTATAGCCACACTGCTGTGACTGCGTGAAGGGAAGCGAAGAATGAAACCTTGATCAAGCGAGGGCGTGCAGTCATTCCTTTTGAGGCGCACTGAGGTTGTGGCCCGTGTGGAGGGGTGTGCTCGCCGTTCCTGCCCTTTTTGACGTGCCGTATGCCGGTGTTTTGTCGATAGTTCCCCTGCAAGTTACATAAATCCGTTGAGCCCCCATACCCTGCGCTCGCCTTTGCGGCGGCGCGCCACGGGCTGAAGGTGGGTGCACCAGAGCGAGCGTAAATGCACAGGTGTGCACAACCTCAGAACAGGACTCTCATACGGGACTCCATACTGGTCTCGTATCACGCCATACATCTATGCAGCATATGTTTCTTCCTATATGCACGTAATCTCTGACTTCATTGCCTTTCAGATGGAAATTCTCAGCGGCCAAGGTAGCTTAGCGATGCTTCCAAATACAATGGACCGTTCGAAGGACCAGGCGCAATACAACGGTCCCCCCACACCAAGTGAGTACTCGGTCTCATGATGTACGAGACGTAGAGGCATTGGCAAAATGCTGCCATCTTGCTGGCCCCGCCTAGTGGGTAGCATCCTAGCAAGACAACATATGAGATCAGGCGAGATTGGCCAAGTGTTTCCTTCGCCGTTCTTGACGCAGTCAGCTTCTCATACGACATATTGCTATCTATACTGCCTTGTTTCACGTCTGGTATACGAGTGGATTCTCTTATCTCTAGGCGATAGCGCCGGTTCTGTTTACTCTTTACGTCCTCTAACTAGTGCTTACCTTCATTTCAGTGTCTTCCACTGAGCTACGTGCACAACAAAGCACCGACTTCGTCTCACCTATGATTCTGCATTCCAATAACGCCGCGATGGCCAGCCTGGCGCAGAATCCACAACTTCTGCAGAACTTTATACCCCAGAACATGATACCCTCTGCCCCGCACTCCGCGCCGGCCAACATCGTCTTCCAGCAACAGTCCAACCTCCCCCTCCCCTCGCCCGCCGAGCTTGACTTCGGCGACTTCTCGCCCCTCACAAGCCCCTGGCTCGGCGCGTACGGTGGCTCGCAGGGTGCCCCTGGTGGGAGCCGCAGCGGGCAGTCCGTGCCGCCCTCCTCGAAGAACAAGCGGCGCCCGGTCTCCTCGAGCGGCGACGAGTCGTCCTCCGTCGCGCAGCCCGCGCGCAAGCGCCAGTCGCCCACCGTCAAGGCGCCTTCGGCGGGCCCGCCCCCGCCGAAGAAGGCTAGCACCCGCAGCACGCGCTCCGCGAACTCAACCCCGCTTTTCCAGGCGACGACGCGCCCGAGCCCCGGCGCGCGTCGGCCCGACGCAGGGGTAGGTGCGGGCGATGCCCCCACAGATACGCCCTCGCCGATAGAGATCCCGATGCCGCCCCCCGCGCACCCGCCCCCGGCCCCGCCGGCGTCGTCGATCATCACGATGCAGCAGCCACCGTCGGGCGCGCCGTCGCCAGTTGCGGCCATCCCGCCGCAGAACAACATCGTGCCCGTGACGCCCGCGAGCATCATGAAGCTTGGGCGGCTCGGCGCAGGTGCGGGCACGTCGTCTCAGGGGCCCGCGCCGGCGGAGAGCACGACGAGGAGCCGGGCGGCGTCCAGGGGCGAGTCGTCCAAAGCGTCGAAGAACCTGTCTCTGGTGAGCCCGGGCTTGAAGCCGATCCGACCAGGTGAGCTCGGTATATACGCCAGTTTTGTAGGCCTGAGGCTGACCGCGCCGCAGCGGGGTCCGCGAACGCGCTGAGCCCGACGTCGCCGATGGCGCCGTTCCCGCAGCCGATGGCGTTCCGCAAGTCGTCGCACAAGGCGGCGGAGCAGAAGCGGCGCGACTCGCTCAAGACGTCGTTCGACGACCTGCGTGTGCTCCTTCCGCCGATCCCGCTCCCGTCCGAGGACGGCTACCCGGACGAGCCGCTCCTCCCCGGCGCGATGCCCCCGCGCGGCCCGCCGAAGGGCAACGCGGAGGGCCCGAACCGCGGCGTGAGCAAGCTCCAGCTACTGCGCTGCGGGAACGAGTACATCAAGGTGCTCAAGGCGCGCGTCGATCGCCGCGACGAGGAGATCGAACGGCTGCGGAGGGAGGTCGCGCGCCTCCGCGTGCTGGTGCCCGAGGAGGAGCGCGCGTCGGACGTGGATCTGGAGCGGGAGCTGGATGTGTGTGAGACGGCTGGCGGAGCGTTGTTTGCGAAGGCCCAGGCGGCGTATGCGGCGATGGGCGGGGAGGGAGAGGAGGCGGACGAGGAGGGCGGGGACTAAGTGCGCGTTCACACTTTTGGCACACGGTTGGGTTCGGTGTCTCGTAACTGGTATTCGGATTCTCGAGGGGCGTGTATGAGCGTAGAAGATAGTCAAATCTAGACGTTGTAGCCATGCTGATATCTGCAGGTACTACTAGCCGAACACATAAGGCTATCGTAAACGCTGTTGAAGCATTGGATTGTTGCCGGAGAGATCTCGATCACATCAGAGCGCGCATACAGCCAGGCACGCTGTCGAGCATGAGCGTGTGATTCCAGCAATCGGGGAAGACAAGAGGCCGACCTCGGAGACGCTCTCATCGTCAACTCCTCGCGCTCGTCTCCCACCGGCCACACCAGCGACAGGACTTCGTCGAGACACCATGGCACAGCAGATGATAGCAGCTCGGAGCCCGCTGTGAGTGTCGTGCACGATTGCTTCCGCCTACCAGCTCATGCCGATGGACTGTGCGAATCAGAGCGGTGGTCTTCTTGATGCATATAGCGATAGAGGTGCCCCTGGCGATCCAAGGCCTGATGTCTCCGACGAGTCTGCCGTTCCTGCAGCTCAACAATACGACTTTGGTGCTGTTGAAGGTATTCTAGAGCGAGGTGTGATGTTGTGCCACCGCTGATGAGACTATGCTATTCTGTACAGCTGTACGCCGCCCTATCGGCGGGTACGTGCGCGGCCGCGCTGCTGTGTTTCTCGCTACCCGGTGAGCTCCAAGACAGATGTATATACGGCCGTCATTCTTACCCATCTGCGCAGAATTCCTCCCGGGCAAGCGAGCCTTCGCTATGGGCCTCTGCTTCTACCACGTCACCTGCTCGACGATCCTGTACAACGCACCGCGATTCATCCCGCACTCTTTCGGGGCATATGCCGAGTCGTGAGTTCTCTCATACAACGGAGAGCGAATGGCCGTCTGATGTCGGGTGCTCGTATAGGATGAGAGCAACCCCTGAGGTTGTCTGGGGTACGCTCCACGGCTTGATTGGCCTGGGCTTCGCCATCTGGTGGCAGGCGACGATCCACATGGCTTCCGCTGCGCGTAAGATGCAGTGAGGCAGCTCGATGAATATACATACTGATCTACTATCACCTTGACTTACTTCGGATGGAAGATGTTGTACCGGATAGTGTACTCACAGCTTGGGTTTCTGGGCACTGCGCAATCTACAGTGACTATTTGGTGTCTACACCCGCGGAGGCACAAGCAGCCGCTTCGCATAAACAACAACGCGCATCAAAGCAATCAAGCTTGTCGCGCGCTACGATTATATGATACATAGGGAACAAACATCAAAATGTGAATGCATAATGAAGTGAGCAAAAATGAAGGTGCGTGTTATGCTCAAGAACTAGATGAACCCGCCGGCGTACGTGATAGAAGTAAAGTAAAACAAGGGTTCGGTGGTGCAACGTCCAGAAGGTCCGTGCCACGACTCGACAGCAGTGCGCATGCGAAGATGTCCGTGACAAAGAGGCGCGAGCTTTAACCACTAAAAATATCAGCACGCAGCATGCGCCGCCGAGTCCTACCCGACTCACAAAACAAGCACACCGCTCACGCTGGAGGCGGCGTCGGCTCGCGCGGCTCCGGCGTCAGCTCGGTCCTCTTGATGTGTGTATACGCAGGGGGCAGCTCGATCGTCTCCGGCTCCTCCGGTGGTGCGTCCGTCGGACCCGCATCGTCGTGCTGTATAATGTTCACCGGCCGGAACGTTGGCGGGGCGGGGCTCTTGCGCGTTGTCGTCGAGCCGCTCGCGGACGGGTCGGGCGTGGGCGTGTGCAAGCGCAGGCCACCCACGGCGGATGAGCCCTCCGCGGTCGTGCCCGAGACGTGCGAGAAGCGGCGGTCCGCGCTCGGACGGAGCCCGCCCGCGGCTGTGCCGCCGAAGTTGGAGACGGAGGGCGCGGTGGACGCGACGGTGGGGTCGGGCACCATGAACGGCTCGGGCTCGTAGTATTGTGGCGGATGTGCGTCGTCGGACTCGCGGTCTTGGTCCTGCAGGAGGTCGACGGGGCGCTCCTTCTCGGCCTGTTTTTGCACGCGCCGCCGCCGGACGAAGAAGAGGACGAGTGCGAGCGCGAGCGCGCCGACTACGCCGCCGATGACGCCGCCTGGGGGAGGGGTGAGGCGCTGCAGGGGTAAGGGGGGTGATGAGACGTACCTACGATGGCGCCGACGTTTGTGTGAGAGCTGCGAAAGGTCAGCGTGGGTGCTACGCAGTGGCAGTCGCCGAGGACCTACCCGCCGCCAGAACTGCCCGTCCCTGCCCCGCTCGTGGTCGTCGGGTAGCTTCCGCCTGCGGGAGAGCCTGGTGTCGACGAGGGCGAGGAATTGTTCAGGCACGAATTCGACCCCTGCGAGACGATGTAGAATCCACTGCCGGCCGTACCGATGCCTCGATCGTCTCCGCCGAGTAGCAGCACCGTCGTGCCTGTCCGCACGGGGACTGTCCAGTTGAACCCGAGCCCCTCCCCCACCACAGTCGAGAGCGCGCCCACAGGGATCTCAAACGATTGGCCGCCAGGGATCACGCCGTGGAATTGTGGTGTCCTGCGCATGCATGAGCTCAAGAGCGGCTGTGTGGGCGAAGAACCATACCCGTCAATTGGCATACTCGAGTTGTCGGGCTGCCACCAGATGCGCGTTGTTGCACATTGCACGAGCTGGTTGTTGGGGACGATGCTGAAGTCGAAGAGTGGGGCGACGCCTGCCGTTGAATCGAAGCAACTTGAGTCATCGCTCGACACGACGGCTGCCGCGACGCTGGTTCCGCCCGAGCCGAAACCTGAGGCGTCACTGACCTAGCAGGGTGTTAGCGTCGCATGTATGTGCGTCTTACATGAAAACATGAGGCTTTGGAGCGTGGCCGTGTATGCACACAGTCTGCCCAAGTGGTCGCGTGAGCGCGTCGCTCACAGGGGGGTGATGCCCATTCTTGGCAGCTCAGCGCGCGGTCGCGACGCAGGGGACGGAAGCAGACTCGGCATGGAGCTACAGTGCTCCGCAGCAGACCGTCCTAGCCTAAAAGACGGAAACTCACCACAGCCACAAACTGCGAGTTTGCGGGGTACTTGAGCTGGAACGACGTGGATGTGGCGTCGCCGGTAAAGTTGACCTGGAAGATCTTCCTCACTTCGACATTGTTGGCGAGGGGCGAGGCGCCGAAAGGAATGACGACCACATTATACGGGGGCTGGCCGCCGGAGCCGGCGATGTCTATGGTGAGGTTCTTGCACTGCTGGGGCGTGCTGGCGAAGGAGAACGAGTAGGCGGAGACGAGGGACGGGAGGAGGGCCAGGGAGTATAGCGCGAGCATGAGCGGCCGGGTGGTCGTTGTTGGGCGAGAGCAGCTGCGCTCCACCCGAGGGACCATGGGCAGAGTGGTGCGGTTGCCGCAATTGCTGCCGAGATGCGCTCCAGCAGCCCGAGCAGGCTGCCAGCCGAGGCGAGGGTGTACGGCGGGTGTCCGGCGCAGGGTCGTCGCTGCACAAGAGCGGTGGGCACCGATCCCCGCAGCGCCCGCGCGGACTTGACCATCGCGAACAACGCCAAATCGCTATGACAAAATCTTTCGGCTAGCGAGCCGCTCGCCCTCGTCGACCACGATCTCGTCTTGCTCTTTGCCGGCCTGTGATGTGCGTGACGAATCCTCGACGGTCGCTGCCTTTCTGGAGGCGTGGGCTCAAGTCCGTGTCCGTGACTCTTGATCGTCGCTCCCAGCATGCCTCCGACGTGAGGACATCCCGCAATCACTCGCTTCCCCCCACGCCGAACAAAACAACACAGACGAGCACGGCTATCCCGGTCTTGTTTTCTCTGCCCGACGTACGCATTCTCGCTGTCTTGTGATAGAGAAGGCTCGGCCGTGACATACACGTTGCGAGCGACCAAGGAAACGCAGTACATCGAGGATCTGTCTTCACCAATCATGCACGCAGTCGGATGTTATAGATTGATGATGAGCCGAACTCTGCTGGCAGATGCATCGAAACTGTTGTGTCAGGCGCGCTGGTATTCGTCCAGTGCTAGAAATATACATCTGCGTCCACCTCTGGTCTCTGGTCTCACAAGGCAATCTTGCATCCTCAGAGCAGACTCTCTGTCGGTACACATTCAGCGGAAATCGCGGTGGTCATCATTCGTACGGAATCTTATGAGCCACGCATATGCCAACCTGACATCGAGTCAGCTGAATGCTCTGGTTCTGGAGACATCCCTGCAACAAGACACCATGCTGAAATGCCCATTCCCGAGTAGTCCCGTAGCACGAGTGCTGCGGGACTGGTTCGGGATAGCCTCGTTCTCACTTTATCCGGCTGCTGTATTTCTCCTTGCGACGGCGAGGTCATATGTTACCGCGGATCACGGTGCCGACTCTGCGCTGCGTCTATTTTTGTCAATCCTTCAATCTATATTCTACTCACCATGACCTCATCGTGCAAAAATAGCACGCACATACCTTCGCGAGGTCCATTGTAGGTGTTCCTATGTGCTGTGGAAAGAAGGAGCGACGCTTCGCGAGCGTTCGGCACCGGAGCTATCTTGGTAGCATTCTGCGCACCCATCATAGGGTGATTTATGCACGCATACGTTGACTATATGTCACGGAAAAACCAACAACTCTCGACTGACCTGTGTCTGTCATACTTCCGTACTCGCTGCAACTTCACATCTCTCCATGTTTCCGCCTCATCGTACTGTCGGCTGTTCTTCGCCTTAGTGCATCCGTGGTTCAGCCACTAGCACAGGATCACTACGTATAAAAGACCTACATACTTGTCATGAACTACAGACACCGAATCCAGTCGTAGGTCCGACCAAGATGAAGACCCTGCTCGCAGCTCTTGTCGTCCTCTCTGCACAGTTTGTCGGTGCACATTGTGCGCCGCAGCTTCACTTGCCCAATGCGTTTGCACTAATATCTCCCAGACACACTCCCGGATCTCATTGCGAACGGGACCACGTTCGCCGACTGGCTCTACGTCCGCGAGACCGCAAATCACTACAGCAATGGGCCGGTGAGTCTCTAGGCTCTGCCTTGTAATCTCGCCGGTCACTAACGCCGCCGTAGGTGACTAATGTCACCGACGAAGCAATCCGTTGCTATGAGCTCGACTACACCACAACTGCAGGCGATACCTCCATCGCTACCGTGGCTGCTGGTTCGACGGTTGGCTTCCAGGGTAGCATTTTCGTTCACTTTCGTCGCTCAGAAACTAAGCATCGTTCTTATCATAATCATGATGCATACAGCGGTCAGATCCCTGTCCCCTATGATGAATACTAGATTGCTCATTACTGTTCCGTACAGAACGACGACTTCTACCACCCAGGCTATTTCTCAGCGTACATGTCCCCGGCTGTCCCCGCCGCTAACAGCGCCTCCGCGGCAGAGAGCTCGACTTGGTTCAAGATCTGGGAGGACCCGCCGGTGTACGAGAATGGCGAACTCGTCTTCCCGTCCCAGAGTATGTCCCCCAGACCGCTTGATATAGCCCACCTATCCAACGTTTGTGTCTCCAGCTATAGATCAGATCACATTCACCATCCCGAAGAACCTGCCCAGCGGCCAGTACCTCCTTCGCGGCGAGCAGGTATGGCGGCTTGACGTCTATGTGCGAACGACCACTGGTAACTCGAACTGTGCACAGATCGCCCTCCACGTGGCCTCCACCTATGGGGGTGCGCAGTTCTACCTTGGCTGCGCGCAACTGACTGTTGTCGACGGCGGCGACGGCACTCCCGGCCCGACGGTCTCCTTCCCGGGAGCGTACACTGGCGTAAGTTGCGCTCACTTCCATGCCGCCTGTATCTGACGCGAGGTCTGGCTTGCAGTACGAGCCCGGTATTCTCATTAACATTTACGACCTCCCCGCTGACTACCCCGGCTATCAGTCCCGTAGGTGGACATAGTCTGGCAGCCAATGTCCTATACTAACGAAACCACTCGCAGCTGGTCCCGCCGTCTGGTCCGGGTGAATAGTCTTATGGCATATCTCTACAACTGGGGTAGTGTATCTATCGCTAGCCAAGATGCGAATTCCATCACCATCGTCTTATGTCTCCTTGAGTGTTCATGACAGCTTATGCGTCAGCATGGTCAGAGTCACGCTTCTTCGATATTTCGCAATCGTGCTGGACTGCATGGGAATATGTCGACTGAGTCTTCCCCTTGCTGAGAACCCGTCATATATCCGCTCTTACCCCGACCTGCGTCCGCGTGGGTCGTCCATCGTCCCTAACTGGGTGAGGACTAGCTCAAGTTGCGCGTCAAAGCGATTCCGCTGCTGGGAACAGATCATCGCTGAATCAAGCAAAACACAGCGCGACGGGTTGGAGCACCAAGATGGTCTGTCGCTCGCAGTCCGGGCTTCGCGGAGAAAGGTCGGTACGTCGGGAACAAAGTTAGTATGTCGGAAACTGGGGTCCTACACCTTCTGGATACATTCTCGTTGGATGTAAGCATATGTGACTCTTTACGCACTTTCTACGCGACGAGGGCGAGGATTTTCGCGGTGCACATGACACACCCGGAGGTACGGCTCTGACTTGAATTGTCCGCGGTTCTACAGTGACTGTTCCTTGTCAGTGACGTCCTCCCCCCACGATCGCTATCTGAGATGCCAAGACCTTCTCCATGGCACCGACTGTATGCGTCGGAGAAGACTCGCTATATGGAGATACGCTCGTGCGCGCAACTAGTCCGCATTTCGTCTTTCACTGCACGTACTTGCGTTATCATAGCTGGCTTCGCGGGCTGCAATTTCGGCTCTATCTCGTATGTTGGGGAAGGCTTTATCATGGACGCTTGTGCTGAGGAAATTTGGTATATAAAGGGTGGGACTCGGGAGATATGTTCGCCAAGCAGCAGTCGTGTGCAGCTCTAGCAATCCAGCAAAATGAAGTCCTACTTCGTCGCTCTCGCGGTAGCGTTTGCGCCGTTTGTCGCGGCTCACTGTGCGCACCTTTCATCCGCTATTTCGCTTAACTGACTCACGATTCTCTATCCACTAGACACCCTACCGGACCTTATTGCGAACGGCACTACATTCGCCGACTGGCAGTTCGTCCGTGAGACGGCGAACCACTACTCCAATGGCCCCGTACGCTGATTCCCACTAGATTCGTGGATAAAGACTGACGACTGACGATGGAATCACGTCTAGGTGACGGATGTGACTGACGAGGCCATCCGGTGCTACGAGCTTGACTACAGCGCCACGCCAGGCGAGACGAGCATCGCAACCGTAACTGCCGGGTCGACGGTTGGTATTAAGGGTACGTATCTCTGATAGTGTATACCATATCCATTACTCATACCCTATCGTTCATTTCAGCTGTACGTACTATTTCCTCTACTCCCTCTTTGTCTTGCACATGCTGATCTCACCTACCTAGAACGGCGCATTCTACCACCCTGGCGTGAGCCTCCTTCAATAGATGAGAACCACGATTTGAACTGACAAGGCTCTGATGTACAGTACTTCTCCGCATACCTGAGCCAGGCTTCCCCGGCTGCAAACAGTGCTGAGGCAGGTACTGCATCGACCTGGTTCAAGATCTGGGAGGACCCTCCGGTACTCGAGAATGGAGCCCTGGTCTTCCCTTCCCAGAGTAGGTGGTCCTTGAATAACTAAATACCACTTCTGATGACCTGTCTCAGGCATCGACGAGATCACCTTCACGATCCCCAAGAACGTGCCAAGCGGCCAGTACCTCCTCCGCGCTGAGCAGGTCAATCTTTGGCAACCATCTCCGCAGTGTTGCTTTCCTGACGCAGCGGTGTCCAGATCGCCCTGCACGTAGCCTCCACCTACGGCGGTGCTCAGTTCTACATTGGCTGCGCGCAGCTCAACGTTGTGGACGGCGGGAGCGGCACCCCGGGTCCCACTGTCGCGTTCCCTGGAGCGTACACTGGCGTGCGTACCACGTTCTATGTTCCCGAGACGGACTCTCAATCCTCATAATACCGTCTATAGTACGAGCCCGGTATCCTCATCAACATCTACGACCTCCCTTCGAACTTCACCAGTTACCAGTCCCGTGAGTTCGTATCATTGCGAGCATATTACTTTGACTAACTACATACCTGCAGCTGGTCCCGCTGTGTGGCAGGGGTGAGCGTCTCGCGCATGTGAAGTGTGCGGCAGGAATGGAATGGCTAGCGTGCATTCATATACCTACGATCCTGCTAGACCTGTACATTCTTAACTGTTGTATGCAAATTCGACGTTCACATCGTGCCGAACGGCTCCTGTGAATCAATAATTGTGTGATATTATCATCATGCGGCAGTAAACGTTCAAGAGCGAATTGCCGAGAAAATCCACAATCAATCCCGATGTGCATTCAATCACATCCACACAAGTTACCTGAGTGCTGTGTATCTGGCTGAATTGGCTCAATGAAGCCACGATAGCTTTGCAGAGTTACCCTCCAGTGAGTTTGGGACGAAATACTTTGCTAGTCAATACTGACAATTAGTATAGCCATCCCCACCTAATTATGCAGAGGCGATACGTGTAGATACAGATGGAGAGTGCGGGCCCCATGTGGAGAGACGCAGGACGACGACAGCGTCGCCAGTGAGTCGCAGACGTCCCCGCAGAATGCAGACCTTGGGCTGAGGTTCGACAATGCCCTTCTGCAGGCCCCATTCGAAACGATAGGCTCGTCGCAACGTTCCGAATGGTTCTATGACAGGGTCGAGCGGTACTTACTCCTCGCAGGCTACGACCCTGCGAGCGCGGAGGAAGTCACAGCCACCGAGGCCGAATGGAGCGAGGAGCCACGTGGCGGGTGTGGGCGGTGGCTGAGGGCGGTGGAAGATACTGGAAGGTGCGTAGGATGACTACAGCCATGGCTCCGTTATTTTGGCTGAGAGGACGATCGATTACGCTTTGTACGAGCCCACGACGACGGCCCCGCGGCTGTGACGCAAGTTCGATCCCGCGGAACCTGCACGACTCGCCCAGTGCCGCACAGGAGCAACAGCCCCCAGGACGACCTCCTCGACCATGGCAGCAGCGGCGGGGGGCATGCCGCTGCTCAGCGGCCCGCCCCCAGAGTACAACATCAGCGAGGGCGCGTGCCGCAAGTGCAACAAAGAGTTCAACATCCTCTTTACCCGATCGCGCAAGTGCAATCACTGCGGTGCGTGGCCCAGGGTTCTGGCGGCGCTTTGGGCCAGCTGACCGCCTCCTAGGCTATTCATACTGTCAGTCATGTAGCGACTTCCAGGCGCTCATGCCCCGCGCTGGCCCCGAGGCGGGACACGACGTCGTCCCTGTCTGTGCGTTCTGCATAGAGAATCTGACGAGTGAGCACCTGCGACAGCGTGTTTTATGCATGAGCATTGACCGAAAGACCGTAGTCACCGCAGCCGGCAAGAGGAAACTTAGGCAAATACCACTGGCAAAGTTGAAGAACTATGCGAATGCCTACAATATCGATGTGAGCAGAGTACTGGAGCGAGATGACCTCGTTGATGCACTCGTAGCAGCTAGGGTGAGTGTCCTTCGCATTCACGCATGCAGGACAGTCGACATCTCATGCATAGGGACACGCTCCACAGGGTGCTAATGGCTGTCTTCCTGCTGCAAACGAGGTGCGTTAAATAAAACCATCGTTTCTACCCATTTGTATGGTTGTCGCACCGTTCGAGTGCCACCGCCATATCATTTGAGCAGCGGATGATGGGACAGTCGAGTCACGAATGATGCCCCTGCATACAGGACCGCAATCTCATGTTGACTGTCTCATCTCGGCCCCATAGCCGTCCACACAGGCTCCATGATTATATCTTCAAGTCGTGTATACGGCTTGCGAATATAATCAATTATCTCGTATAATGAGTCCTTCGTTCTCACCGCACCCATGCTAGGCATACTACCGTCGTTACTCCGTACCCAGCCGCCCGAACAGTCGTCCCCGAGGCTTATTCACCCGCGCAATGGACGCAATGGGCAACGACCGGCCGTCTACCCACCCGCCTCCACGGCAGCAGCAACAGCAGCAGCAAATGCCACAGCGTCCGCCATACCAGCCCCGCACGCGGACGACGTCAGGTCCCAGCAGCTTCCCCAGACCAGACCTGGATGCACATCAGCAGCGACAGGCGCCGGCTCCGCAGGCGCAGCCTCGAGCGTGGCCGCACGAGTCGCATCCCCGGTATCCGCCGCCGCCCGGACACTCGCCGCACGCCTCGCCGGCACCCGCCAGCCCGCACGGGAACATGCCCGGCGGCGGCGGCGCGCAGAGCCGCCCGCGGGCGACGTCGGCGGACGCGTCGCCGCGCACGCGGACGCCGGCGCCGGTGCCGATGCCGACGCTGGACGAGCTGCTGCAGATGCGCGAGGCGCAGGTCGCGGCGCTGTCGGTGCACACGCTGAAGGAGGTGCTGTTCCACAACCACGTGAACGCGCGGCTCGTCGTCGAGAAGGGCGAGCTCGTGGAGAAGGTGCAGACGCTGATTGCGGAGGAGCGGCGCGAGCGCGAGCGGCGCGCGGCGGAAGAGGCGGCGGAGAGCGCGGCGATGGAGGACGCGCGGCGCGAGATGGAGCAGGCGCGGAGGGCGAGGGAGGAGGAGCTCAGGAGGCGGAAGGAGGAGGACCGGAGCAGGAGGGAGAGGGAGGATGCGGGCCACGGGTCACAGGAAGAGCTTGCGGCGGGTGCGGAGGACGCGTATATGTCTGCACCAAGGAAGATGGGCGACAGCGACTACCCGATGCAGGACCATCCGTCGAGCTCGTCGTTGGCCACCCCGTCGACGCCGTCGACACCGGCATCCGGTCCGCCGCCATCGAGCAGGGTGTCGCCGCAGTCGTTGGCGTCCCGTCTGGAGCGAACAGGTCTTTGCGTGATCTGCCAGGACGAGGAAGCCAACATCGCGATTGTCGACTGCGGGTACGTGCACCATCTGCCGTTTCCGTGGAGATTCGGAGCTCATTCTTGCTGCAGACACTTGGCCATGTGCCGCACGTGCGCGGACCTCGTCATGAACTCGACACGGGAGTGCCCGCTTTGCCGCACAAGGATCGTGACCGAGGCGCGTCTGCTACGTATTTTCAAGACTTGAGTTGGGATTCCCTAGGTTGCATCGGTCTGTACGTTTCGTACCATTCCCGGCCTGCACTGTACTATGCGGTATATTTTGACATTATGTATTTGGGTTTGGGCATCGTCTTGGATTCTCGCGCTGTGCTATTGTAGTTGATTACTCACTCTAATCATAACGCAGGATGATACGCGGGCTGCACCCCGACGCGTCAGAGCACACGTGACCGCGTACCCGTCCCTGCATCCAGGATTGCCAGGAAAGCAGGATTTACGTACTTACAGGCTTCTCTTTTGCATCAACAGATCAATTTGCACGTCCATACTCACAATTGACATTGTGTATGCTCTGCTCGTAGATTCATCTTTCGACATACATAGTGCTCCTGCCAGTACACTCAGCTGGCTCTGATGACATGCAGCGACAGCATGGAACCCCGAACCCTTTCCCATTAACCGGCTCTGCTCAGTCTCAAAGTCCTCGAGCCATCCCCACTGCTCATGGGTGCAACCCGTTTACCCAACTTCCATTCCCTCCACGCCACCTGCGCATTGCTTCGAGCATGCCCGCGCCGCCCCAGCAACAAGAAACTTTGGCAGCTCCTGCGCCCGCGGTCGGCAGCTTGCACAATGGCACGGCGGAGCGACTGGACAAAATGCAGTCCGCTATCGACGAGAGTGCTGCGGTCTTGCGGAATCTCTCTGAGGCGGTGGCGAGCCTTGCGAGGGAGGCAGAGGCGCAGAGGCATGCGACCCGATATCTCGTCGAGCGGCTGGAGAAAACGGAACCACGTGTAGCGGCGTCCGACTACTGGAAGGCCACCTCCCATGCGGATTTGAGCGCGAGTCTCGCGCGGATGGAGGCGTCCTTGATGGAATTAAAGGACAGACCGGTCCATATATGCACTTCTTGTGAGTACTACATATGGTCTTTTGACCACGCTTCGAATATTGAATTCAACGCAAGCTTTTCCGGCAATGCCCATGCATCGAGCTATCGGAGCATTACTACCGGCAGCCCCGCCACCAGCAGCACGAGGTATGTTCATACCGTCGCTTGACCATCCGGTGAGACTCATTCTTCGACAAAGAGTTCGTTGACGAAGGTGTCGATCCGATTATCCCCGCTCGCTGTGGCTATAGCGCCGACCCATCGGCGGCACCTGTTTTTACACGAGACAACGAGCCATATGGGATACCTGCAGTCGACCCATCTCCCCGAACATCTGTTGACGCATGCGTAGGCACGTCCCCGCGAGAGTTCGCTGATGCGGCGGTCGATGCGAGCTCGCAGAAATCCTTCACAATATCCTTGCCACTTCCTAGACGTCAGTCTGGCACGGGAATTGTTGGCTGCCGCGAATCTGACCTTCTCAGCGGTGGGGACCTGCAGTCGCCGTCTCAGTCCCTGTCGACCATGGGGCTATGTGCATTCGGCCTAGGTAAGACATTTCCCCCTGTACATTCTGGGACACTCACCGAGCAATGTGATTTATAGAATTGCACTCTCGCTTCCCACCTTCACCGTGCGTCATGGAGCCCCTGGCACCTGCAAGCTGGACTCCTGGAGATGACGAGAGCAGCGAGTCCTCGCTCGGCGAACTGGCTGTCAATGACCTCATCGTGGATTCTGTCCTACAGTACAAATCTTCTCCAGCCCATGCCTCGGCGCCATCGAGCTTGCGGGGCATCTCCTACTCTCCTCGTACGTTTCGAGCTCCATGCAGATATCCGGCATCGAGTATTAAATGCATGCTTTAGGGACCCCACGTCGCTCTCTCGCTCCACACGAGGTCTCCGCACCTTCGCAATCAGTGGAAGATCCTCGGCCCAGTTGCACGAGCATGTCAATCAGTCCTACTATTCGTCCGGCGTCGCCAACTCCGCTGAACTCGCCTCGTAAGTCACGAGCTACACGCAGAAGATTGGAGATTGACTGTTTTTGTTAGGCACGCCTGTCTCTTCGTCCGCTCATAAGCAACGGTTAAGAGCCGAGTCTGCCTCTCTGCAAGGCACAGCCTCGTCCGTCCGACTCTCCAACATCCCGCCCAACCCTTCATCCCAGCCGAGGGCGTCGTCATCCACCGCCATGATTTCCCCGATGACCCTCAGCGATCTGTCATCCATTCCGTCCACCTCAAACGGCTCGCCATCGGCATCGATCTCGACCTCCCACAAAATCCCCCTGCCGCGCAATCTGTTCTCCACGCAGCATCACCCGCCAGCGCGGTCCTCCCCCGCGTATTCCACGCTCTCTGCGCTCACACCGCTGCCTTCGCCATCAGGCAGCGCCGCACAGGACGGGCAAGGGCCGCAGAGCCAGCAGCGCACGCATGCGCGGAGCCCCAGCGTGATCAGTGTGCATTCGTCCGCGCCTACACCCCCGTTCGAGTTCATCTCTATGCCGCTATTGAATAGGCAGACGCCGGAAACACACCCGCGGAAGCGGCGAAAAACGGACCAGGTTATCGGTGGCAGCGGCAGCAAGGGCAAGGGTGGCCGGCCCCGAAAACGTGATCTGCACCGGGGAACGGGTTCGTCGTCAAAGAGATCGAAAAAGGCGAAGAATGAACACTCGTTTCGCGAATGGCCAAAGATAACGATCGCGTCGGAACGCGCG
This sequence comes from Obba rivulosa, assembly GCA_001687445.1. Taxonomy (NCBI): domain Eukaryota; kingdom Fungi; phylum Basidiomycota; class Agaricomycetes; order Polyporales; family Gelatoporiaceae; genus Obba; species Obba rivulosa. Next base: position 36,359 of record KV722564.1, read on the forward strand.
GTGAGTCTTCTGCGTATGTTATGTTTGGTGTATCTGAGTGCCCCAACTCATTGCAGTTCGTGCAATGCGATAAGTACGTGTTCTTCTCTCCTGCCGTATTCGAGCACAGTATTGAAAACTGACTCGTTGCAGCTGCAAGGCGTGGTATCATGTGAAATGTGTTGGCATGAAAGCAGGCGACCCCTGTCTTCAGACCGATGATGAATATTACTGCCCGCCGTGCCATAGATCAGAGTGAGTTATGAAGCCATGAACCACATAAAACTTCACTCATCAGCATCTATGGGGTTATCCATACTATCACCGAAGTGTGCATCGTAGGTCCTACATCCTGCAATCATATTCTATGAGCTGATCTATGTCAATGCCATAGGCATTCGTCGCCAAGACGAATATGACGGCGGGGTGACATCCTGTAGACGCCCGGATTGCCCGCATCGCGGCAAAGGCCCTGGCGAGTACTTCGTTGACAAGATCATCGGCCGCGGCCCGCATGGACAGGCTAGGCCACCAAATGCACCTTTGGAAGACCGTTACCTGTGGCTCGTCAAGTGGGACGGGTAGGTCCTCACTGTTCCTAAATCGATTTTTTCAGTGCTAAATTTCAAACCTTGTGTCTATCCCTGCGCCCGATAACCTTTGGATGCGATAGCTATGAAGTTTGCGCTGCTACGTGGCAACTCGCAGAGGCATTTGAGGACTGCGCGAGCTATGTCGCGGAATTCGAGGAGGCAGCACGGGAGGAGGGCCTGGATCTCACGAACGCCGATGCAATCGTGCTTCTGCGTGAGGCAGTGCCGGTTTGGTCTTGTCCTGCTTGACGCTCGCGGGGACTTTATGAGGGAAAGTCTCACAAACTACGGCCCACGTTCCGGTTGACAACCTTGCTTGGTGCATTCTTCCGCCGTCTTTGACAGCTGGTTATGATGGACGCGCATCCTGTACAGCTTTCACTTGGATAAACGTAATACGATTTGTGCGATGCTTCCTGACTTCGCCTCACTGGAGCCGCAACGCCACCATCTGAATTCGTTAGCAGAGCAGCCACCGCCACTGTGGCCGAATGCAGGGCATGATTTAACTGCAAGGAAGGCCCGCAAAATGCCCTGGATCTCAGCTCTATGTAACATTTTCCATTATTTCCCATTTCCACCTCTCGTAGGCCTCTCAACGCCTCACGTCTACGTGAGCTCTACATTGCTCATACGAGTATGGAAGGTTTCTGGAAACCAGGTCTCGAGGTTCGGCAAGTTCTCAGTTCAATTCGACACTGTTTCGGCATACTATATTGCGCGCAATGCTCCCGGTGTTTCTCCAGATTGACGGTACTTCGTATCTTATTCCGGGAAACACACCCGGACGATGCTGCTTACATTCGTTCCTTTGAGTCTTCTCTCTTCTCACTGCCCCAGCGTCAAAATATACTTGATCACCAGATGTCGGCGGCAGTGGATAGCGGTGGAGCAGAGTCCGTTCTCCAAGTCGGGTCTCATGATACAACCGCGCCAAATTGTGTCTCGGCGTCTTAATGGGCGGATTCTCATGGTGCTGCATACCATGCCGACGCTCGAACTTCAATGCACTCGATATCGACTCTTAGGGTGTGCCGTTGTAGGACAACGAGTGTAATGTACAAGCATCGCACAGTAACATCAGGAACATATATTGGTGACGCCGCTGCGCTTGCCATGAACCGTGTTTGCAGCGCTCCGACCGCTTCAGCTAGAACAAATCTAGAACGAGCCTCCGTACAGCCCTGCGCGCGTGCGGGAATTAGTGCCATTCGGCCCGGATCTAGATGTATACTCACAATACTGAGCGGCATATCGGATAAAGATCTCAGGAGAGCCGGGGGTGCACTACACCGAACTTATCAGTCTTGTTCACCGACAAATGCAGAGACGGCTCACGGAAGTCGGCGGCTGTCCACCTCTCGTCTGGATGCGGAAAATCACGTTGGCGAGGTCGCCCTGGACGACATTGAGCTGGAGCCAGTCGATGTTCGTCGCGCTGTCCGTCGGCGCGGGCAGGTCGCCCACCTTCGCACCGACTGCAAACGCATCCGGGTGGCCTTTGAGGCTTGCAGAAGTGAAGTCCCACTTCGGAGACAGACCCGAGCCAGTGATGGGGTTCGTAATGAAGTAGTGCTGCCCGAGGACGAATGGGGGGTCGAAGATCGCGAGCGTATTGATGAGCTCCGCGGCGGTGATGCTCGTGGGTGCGGCCTCCCATGCATCAAAGATGACGTCGGTCACGTCATCGAAGAGTGACTCGGAGAAACAAGAGATATCAACGATTTCGGCGAGTGCGCCGACATTACTGGGAGCATAGTCAGCAGACGTGACGCCTGAGACTCGGAATACTCACGTATAGGTGCCGGTGGTACCACAGGTGTAGTTTTGGACGCCTACACCGACGCCAATGAAGGTGGGCGTGAAGTTGGTTGGGGCGACGAGCGTCGTCTGACCGCTAGGGAGCGGAATGATCAGGCTCGAGACATCACATTCATCGACTCGCTTGATGCTAGGCGTGGCGAGCGCGAAGGAGGTCAGCAGAGCGAGGGGGAGAATTGCGAACATCTTGCAGCGTGCGGTATGGGTACTGGTGTACAAATGCCGGAGGAACAAGGGGTAAAGTGAGGAAGTCCACTGGAGACAACTGATCACCTTCCACAGCTTAAATAGAGCAATGCGATGGCTCAATGAGTATTAGCTTGCTGTATCTGTGTCATTGACATTTGTCGGAAACCAGAATTCAACGCCCTGCTTCATCAGCGCCCATTTCTACTAGAACTTAATCTAGAGCCCAAGTATCGGCACTCTTGTCGCAGCTTAACCTGAAAATTGTCAGGTGATTATTGCCAGGAAGAGCACATTAAGCTGCTGGTAACCAGAGGTGTAGCCTGAGTATGGATCAATGAAAAGAAACTTCGTCTACCAGAAGGATACGAGTGGTCGGCAGATTCAGGTTCCGGTCTCCCCTTCTCACAAGTGAGCAGATGACATTGTGTAGCCGCGAGAAAGGCCACAGGTCCGAACAGCCAGACGCCTAGAGAGGCTGACGACTGAAAACTTGCAGACACGTTCGTGCCTTCCCCAACCTGTGACACATATCTAGAACTTTTGATCGTGTCTGGGTAGAGTTCGTTCCTGGAGAATGGTGGGTCGAAGACGCCATATGTGCCGCGAGTCGGCGAATAGCTTCCGACGGCTGTTCTGACAACCCCTGGGCGTTCATCGAATGAGACCCATCGACCGTATACTTAGGAATGGAGCACCAGACACTTGGGAGAACAGTTGTAAGACAGTCCCGAGATCGTGCTTCCATTGCAATCGGGGGTTTCCACACATTTACTGTGGAGACCGTTGGTCTATTGAGACGTGCGACTATAGGCCGCCGAAAGTGAATCGCCTCCCGACAGTACGGATTAGCACTGGGTATTGACTGATATTTCATCACCACGAACAGGACATGAGAAGATACTTACGAGGGTGTCTCGCGCGGACTAGCTAGACCGTGAGGACGTCCAGTTCAAAGTGGAGGTTATAGACGACAAGATGAGCGTTACTCATGATTTTAGTATCATTCCATTGACACGATGTGATACCGGCGTCATTGTTAGACACCTTACAGACGCCAAAAGAGTGGCACTGACCGGCGAACTCAAAAGAATTTCCTTTTCGCACTTTCTCTCCACCGTCTTCATAAAGTCCATACTCTGTGTCGCGCGCACACTATATACGTAGCAGTATGATCACCCACGATCGTGCCGCAGTCCATATGATGCACACGGTGGCGAACAAAATACTGCACGCCACTAGCGCATATCTTTTTCATGACGACATCCCCAATTCGAGCACTTTGATCAATTATAAAATGGGCCTGATCCATGGCGGTTCTCGTTGACACATGAAAATAATGTTGATAAGGGCGTGTTGTCACCGTCGTGCGAGGAACTCGAAAATGTTAACAGGATGGGCGCTAATGGTACTTTCGCGAATTCTAGGCCCACGGTTGATCCAGTGCTATTCTATCGTTTCGAGGAAGCGGTCTTTATATCGTCTTGATACGAGATTTTTCGTACTGTGCGCTGGCGTATTACCGGCTATTTGCTTGTAACGCTCCCTCGTTTATATATTGTTACCGACCCATGGCTATCATAAATATTGACCTCCCTGACTTGGATAAAGACGGACAATGAATCAAATTTCGATAATATTGCACGTCCTGCACTGAAGCTCTCATTCACATATCTTATAGGCTCATAGCGCTTATTTGTTGGGGGCGTACGCTTGTAAAGCAGAAGCGATCCTCACAATTCAGACCCATGAAATAGACAAACGGTAAATCTGTAGATTTCAGCATCCGATATTCGCCACCGCCAATGGCAATGGTAGTGCTGCATTGTAATGAGCTAGATCCCTCTAATGTACACCCGCAACGCCGCGTTATCTCGTGGAGTATACATATAGGTGGCTCCGGCGCCTTGCTGTGAAATGCGTTCGCAGCCCTTCGGCCACGTGGCCTAGAAGGAACCGCCGTACAGCCCTGAGCATACCGAGACGTCAGTGACATTCAGGCTGAATCTAGGTGTGCACTCACAGTACTGGGCGGCATATCTGATGAAAATCTCGGGAGAACCAGGGGTGCACTGTGGAGAAAACTTTAGTTTGACCAGCGGGTAAGTGTGAAGACGACATACAGAAGTCGGTGGCTGCCCGCCCCTCGTCTGGATACGGAATATCTCGCTGGCGAGGTCGCCCTGGACAACATTGAGCTGGAGCCAGTCGATGTTCGTCACGTTGTCCGTCGGCGCGGGCAAGTCGCCCACCTTCGCGCCGACCGCGAACGCGTCCGAGTGGCCCTTGAGGCTTGCAGAAGTGAAGTCCCACTTCGGAGACAGACCCGAGCCGGTGATCGGGTTGGTGATGAAGAAGTGCTGCCCGAGGATGAACGGGGGATCGAAGATCGCGAGCGTATCAATGAGCTCTGCGGTGGTGATGCTCGCAGGAGCGTCCTTCCATGCGTCGAAGATGACATCAGTCACGGCGTCGAAGAGCACCTCCGGCGTGCAGGAGATGTCGAAGAGTTCGGCGAGTGCGCCGACGTTGCTGTGCGCATATAGTCAGTGCATGCAAAGGGTGGTCACTACTAGAGACTTAGAATACTCACGTATAGGTGCCGGTGGTGCCGCATGTGTAGTTTTGGACACCGACACCGACACCGATGAAGGTGGGCGTGGAGGTGGTGGGCTTCACGAGCGTCGTCTGGCCACTGGGGAGCGAAATGCTCCGTGTCGAGACATCGCATTCAGCCCTTTTGGTGCTAGGCGCGGCGAGTGCGGAGGTAACGAGAGTGAGGAGCAGAGCTGCAAGCATTTTGGAGGGAGTGTGAAGTATGACTAAGGATGCTGCAATACAAGGACCAGTAGAACCAAAGGTGAAGTGGGAGAGTCCACTGAGGACATCTGTGCATTGTTCGAGAGGTTTTATAGCGCACATAGCGCAATGGGATGGCTGAATGAGCCGTTCGCTTAACTTTTGGGTTGATACATCGCCGGCCCTGTCATTGTCATTTGCCGTAGAGTCAGAATTCAGGGTCGACATCGCGTTCGTCCTCATCAAAGTCGGCGCTTGCGCCGCGCCACCAATGCCGTTGCGTCACTGTCCAATCCTCGAGCTGCCACGGTTTACGTTGAAGATAGGCACGAATTCATCGTTCTAAAACGAGGTCATCTGAGGGTAGGGTGCTCGAGATGATATCGTGAATGTTCTATCATCCGGAGCCTGGATTAATGAAAAGAAGTACAGATTGTCAAAAGAATGTAAGTGATCGGCAGGTCATTCCAGCCTCGCCCATTTCATCCTCGCCGCAAACAAACAAATATCACCATGTGGCAGTGACAGAGGCTGTGAGCCTGCTGAAAGTTCGTGGACACGTTCGTCGATGCTTGTAGGCTGTGGCACGCCGGAATAACTTTCCCCATGAGCAGCGAGTGTTCCTGAAAATGGTGTGCCGGACACTGGACAGACCAGCGCACCCGGGGCGGGTCCCTACTTGTGTTGCCATTGCGACCAGGCACTCCCCACATCTGTGGGCCGTTACGTACGGCCGTTTGCGTCGGTCCACCGAGTAATGCAGCCATAGACAGCTGAACGGGATTTTGTTTTCGGCAGCTGTACGGATTGGCAGCGGGCGTTGACTGATGTATCATTGCGGGTAGAACTTGAGAAAATAGCCTTGAATATGTGAGATCCTCGGAAGCAGTACATGAGACGTCCAGCTGGAAGTGGAGGGGATAGGCTCCGAGGGAGGTGATAGCCGCAATCTCAGGCAGTTGTGATTGTTGACTGCCAGGACCATTCGAAAGTTGACAAGATGTGGAGATGTCCGGTTCGCACACAGTGGACATCCGTCATGTTAGACGCGCGTCGGATGCCGAATATGTGGCAGATCGCTGAACTCAGCTTAGTGCGGGTTTCCCTCCCTCTCTTGGTCATTTGACCCGTCAATAGACTGCGCATTCTACATGCATCGACTTCTAGTTAATAACATCTGTGTAGGTTACATCCGGGCACATTACATGGCTCTGCTGTACCAACTATACACGATTATGCCGAGCTCCTATGGTACATAACCTGTCCCTCACGAAATGTCAGTATATGAAAAACAGATAAATCAAGTCCATCAACGTCCATCAGTAAGAATAGGACGCCGTGCTCTGAGGATAGTATGATGTTGGCGAATAGCTGCTGGCTGTTGATGAGTAGCCGCTTGACGCGTTCGAGGCCGCCGCGGTCCAGTTGCCTCCGTAAAAGACTGAGCACCACGTAAGCAGCCGACTCACGAGAGGATTGCGAAGGTAAACTCACTGTATTTCGAGACATACTTGACAGAGATGTCTGCTGTCTGGTTGAACAGGCACTGTAAGGCACACCATGAGCACCCGCCGGGCATCCGCGACTCCTCATGATCAAACTCACCGACGCTGGGGGCTGGCCGCCCCGCGTGTCTATGCGGAACACCTCGCTCGCGATGCTGCCCTCCACGTTCGCGACATCGAGCCAGTTCACATCTATCGTCGCGTTCGTCGGCGCAGGGAGCGAGCCCTTGCCCTTCGCAACAATAAACGCATCGGGGTTGCCCTCAAACTCACCCGAGGACGTGAAGTCCCACTTCGGGGAGACACCCATGCCCGTGAGCGGGTTCGAGACGAAATAGTGCTGCGCGAGCACCTCTGGCGGGTCGATGAGGTGGAAGAGGTTGATGATCTCCTGTATCGACGCGCCCGTGAAGTTCGTCCAGAACGCATAGAGCGGGTCCTGGATCGTGTTTAACACCCCGGGTATGGCGGTGAGGCAGGAGATGTCGATCAGTTCTGCGACGGCCCCGACGTTGCTGTGGCATAAGACGTCAGCATGGACTGAGAGCGCGTAAATGTGGGACTCACGTGAAATTGTTGAACTGCGTGCAGGTATAGTTCTGCACACCGAATGCGAGCCCGATGAACGATGGGACGGTATTGTTCGGTACGACCAATTGTGTCTGGTTTGGTGGGAAGGTTGGCACAAAGGCTGAGACGTCGCAACTATGGAACTGGAAGATGTCGGTGATGTTGCCACTCCATGACGAGTTACTCATAGCGGTCGTATTGGCTTCCGCCCAGCTGGTGTTGTCATACCCCTTCAGGGCAGCTAGAGCGGCACCTGCAAGCGCGCCATGACGTTGCCCGGAGATGGCGACCATGATGTGCACTCAAGCCGTGAGCTGCAGTGAAAGAATAGAATGCAAGGACAGTGGGGTAGGTTAGGGAAGCAGGTATCAAGAGACAGAATACGAATACGAAGTGAGGACCCAGGTCTCGCAGTCTAGCAGTTTATATAAGGTGTCGATCGTTAGGGTTAGTGTCGGGATTGGAAAGGATGGCGGAGCGATCTAGTGTTTCAGGCAGTTCTGCGATCTCAGTCGGCCAGCTCGGTGACGATCCTGCGCACCGCGTTACAAACACCGATGAGTCCGCGCACTGCAATTTAAGGCAGGAATCGTGAGGCACCCGCTGGACGTCTCGGGCGACTCAAATGGCTTTGTCCATTACGTCCATAGTTAGCCATTATGCCTCAAGACGACAATAGACAGGCCGCGACCAAGTGATGCTATTGTCTTTGCAGACGTTGGGTAAAAAAAAAAAACAAGTATTGTCCTCTTCGCACCTGCAGCCGCAGAATGCGGATTGGTCGGGACATCAAGTGTTGGCGAGATGATCCCTGATGGCCGACTGACAATAACGAAATCACCCTGGGCGCGTTCGCGAGACAGCATGAGCGCAGACTTGCAGCAGCTTGCAGCTACTCATGCGTGTGATTTGTAATACCTGTGCATGTGAACTCGGTCATAGGAATTGTGTGGAATCCTTGTTCAAGGAGTGGCGAATGTCACAGGAATTGTTGAGCGGATCTGCGAAGCTTTGGAGGGGCACCGCGTTCGGCGCGTTGTCGCCTGTTGCCGCCCAGCCTCTGCGGCACGTGTTGTTTGGTCCCTAGCGGAAACCAAAGTGTGGCTCGCGATGGTCGTGCTCTGAGCGGAGGTCCCAGCTCAGCAGGCTCCATAAGAGCAGAGTACCCAGCTCTGGAACGCCTTTTCAGTCCTCGACTGTCCGAGCGGAGGTCCTTACGGGACACTGCCTGTGGTGCATCCCGCTAACCTACTCGACGGCGACGACGACTCGCCCGCACATCCTCCCGAGCATATAGTACCTATAGCCCAAGTAGCGGGCTGTATCGCCCTCTCCCGCCAACCTCCCTGTCAATAGGGGTGTCCTTTTCTCCACCCGATTCTGAGACTGGCTTATGGGATGTCCTTGCGACTGCATCCTGCTAACCTGCTCGACGGGGACAAC
>KV722565.1:0-45035 GCA_001687445.1 Obba rivulosa
AGCCACCGGCAGCGCCATAGTGCCGAGCGGGAAAATGCCGGCGAGCACGGTAGCCAGCTGTGCAAAGCGCCAGGATATCTTCAGCTCACTCTTTGCGGGTAAGACAATAGCGCAGAACCCCATCTAATTAGAACGGTCACATGGTACGCTATTACACTCCTACTTAGGAAGCCGCCGTGGGATGATTAGGTGTATCAGATGCGTCCCACCATCACCTCATTGCCAGATGTGTGGTCATCGTTGAAAACTTGCCCTTTTCGCGCGCGATAAGCCTAATCAGCGATAACAAACTTAGATAGACAACACATCGGACGAGGGATTTTGAAAGGACAAATTGTCCTATGCTAGCTGGCAGGCGCCACAATAAAGAACACCGACATGTGTCTGATACGGACCCAGAGAGGGTGTATGCACTTGTATTTGGATAGCGCTTCAATACAGCAAGGATGAGCAAGCTCTATAAGGACGGGATGCAAACATACTGAGAAAGAATAGACGGGGTGTTCAGCTATCTGTATTTCTCTTCCGTTTACGACGCCCTTCTTTCTCAGTTGCAGAGGCGGACTTGGTCTTCGTTGCCTCCTGGAGCGTACGCTTTTCACGCTTTCTCTCCTTCTTCTCCTTCTTTTTCCGCCTCTCCTCCTTCCTCGCAAGCTTCTCCTCCTTCCGCCTCCTCCGCTCGTCCAGTTCGGCGGACGTCGTTGTCTCGGGCGGTACCTCGTCAGACTCTACTCCAGCAGCCGCCCGCTCGCTCGCAGGAGAAACATCTTCCGCCGCCACCTCTCCTGTCCGCCGCCGCTTCTCCCTCTTCGCCTCCCCGCTCTCCTCATTCTCCCCCTTGTTCCTCTTCCCCTTCTTCTTCCGCCTCTCGCCCTCTCCGCCGTCTTCACCCCCAGCCACCTCCCTCTCTTTCCGCTTCTTCGACTTCTTCTTTTCCACCCGCACTTCAGTCGTCTCTTCAGAGGCCTCCACGCTGCGCCCCGCCTCTCGCGCCTGCGAAGACCCCGCGACCGGCGCGTCGTCGAAGTCGCTCCCGAGGATGGGCCCGCGGAAGAACTTGGAGTAGAGCGTGCGCCGCGCCGCCTCCTGTTTTGCAGCAGCCAAGACGTTGTAGCGCGGGGTGTTGCTGCCGCTGGCTTCGGTGGTGGGTGTAGCGGTGCCAGAGAGGGCGGGCGTGCCCGTCTTCGGACGACGGTTGGAGATGATGCCGGTCTTTGTGCGCTCAAGTGTGATCACCTCCTTGGGGGATTCCTCGGCGTCCTACCACATCCTCAGTCAGTCACAGGTTGAGGACAGAACCAGAGAGGCGTACTGAGTCGTCAGAATCGTTGCACAGTTTTACTTGGATATTGATGGCAGCCGCCTCGAATACACTGACCAGGAATCGGTTCAGCAAAAGTACAATATGAGGTACAACATTACATGCTGCACTCACTGGTCCCAGAAGGGGAAGGCCTCATCACGGTCCTTGCCTATGCCAGACAACGTCTTCTTTTGCGAGATGGTGATAGGTCGTGAGATGGCCCCATGGCGCAGTCCAGTGCCTTTCCCTGTCCATCCTTGAGAAACGAGATATGCATGTCCGTCTATAGGCATGACGGCGAGCTAGGTTACCAGCTCAACAGAGTTTTGAAGTCGTAGGGAAAAGTGGTCAAGGGGAGGAGGGATCAGCGCTTTCGTTTCAGCCACCGCCGGATATTAGGCGCCCTAATTTGTGTCACGTGACCGGATAGTAACACTGCTCGAGAGGTGTGCATGCCTTTCACTCTTTTTCTCTCTGTGCTCTACCGTGGTGAAGCTCTGGACGACTTGGAATTCAATAGAAACTCGAAGTTTAAGGTTCTATCGAAAGGGATGCCTACAGCTTTGACTACGCCGACTCTCTTTCCCATTTTGACTCGGGATGCTCTGCTCGCCTTCCAGTTCTCCTCCTGGTATCCCAGATTCTCGTCCCTGAGCATCAAGTCAACGATAATCCGGCCATTGAGCCAAGAGTTTCGGGAATACCTCGACTCGGATGGTGTTTTTGTTCCCGAAGGCGCAGAGGACGTGTCAGTCGCTTTCACCGAGGCTCTTGTCGATCCGCAAGTGAACGTCTCTCGCCAGGCCCCTGGAATCCACGCTCTCCGATGACGAGGACAATGAGGAGGACGAAGGCGAATCCCGGAGACAATTCGCCTTCCCCGACATTGATGCTAAGATCAGAGAGATGGTTTCGCAGTACGGTGCCGTGTTCCCCAAGCTCAATTTTTCTTCCCCGAGAGTGTGTAGTGATTCCCCCCGGGTCGTTTAAGTCCTACGTTTCTCATGTTTGAACAGGATGCAGCTTGGATTCTCCCAGCATCATCGCCCCTGAAGTGCACTTCGCCTGCGGACGTGTATCTTCTGCTGAAATCTTCAGACTATGTGCAGCACGATATCAGCCCAGAGTATGTCTTCGACGGCTGTGAAGATCAAAGCTCCGGTTTAGACGGCTACGATCTAGAGCTCGTTCTGCGAAAATGGTACCCGGTAGATCGTAGCCGAGAGCTGAGATGCTTTGTGCGGCAAGAGGTCCTTCTAGGTAACTGTCCTCTGGAATGCAGGGAATCTCTGCTTACGTTTGATGTGTAGGAATTTCGCAACGCGATCCTAATTATTACGACTTTTGGAACGAATCAGAGACACAAAGCAAGGTCTTGGAAGCCGTGAAGACATATTGGGAATCAAACATCAAGGGCAAGTGGGAGAAGACAGGCGGAAATTGTTAATATCATCTCTTTGTCCGTTGGAAACGTGTCCTGACCATGTCTGTGTGCACACGTTTTCATAGACACATTCGACTTCCTCCTCACGCGCGACCTCTCCAAAGGGCATATCATTGATTTCAACCCATATGCTCCGCGCACAGATCCAGTTCTCTTCACATACGAGGAGTTGCATGACCGGCTTTTGGCGCACGCAAATGGACCGCAGGATCCCGAGCTACGGGTTGTGGACTCGCCAGGCCACCCTGCGGCCATACGCAACGCCCCTGCACATCAACACAACATGGTGCCACTGGAGGCCTTCACGATGAGCAGCGGCAGGAACGTGGAGGAGTTCGCAGACTTGCTGAGAGAAGAGATACAGAAAACGATGGATGAAAACTGATGCTAGCGCCGGCTACTCGTGCACTTCGTATGTATGTTACATGTACACCGTGCTCACTGGTATCGTTCCAGAATGGAGCTGCATCTTGACTAACAAACTTTTACCTGGGCGACGCTCGGGTCATGATCGCTCGCCCGCGTAGCCAAGCTCGGGCCCCAGTTGTTCACGTGGATGTGCTGTATCTCCGTCCCCCGCGCAGCGATCGCGCTCGAGACGAACAGGTGGTCAAGCTGCTGCGAGCTTTGCTGGAATACGTACGTGTATCGCTCAACAAGCGGCACGTTCGAATTCACGTCGAGCTCCGTCAGGATGTCGTCGAACGCGGCGAAGACGGAGCGGGTCTGCACGAAGTCGTTGCAGTCCCCGCCGACGATGATGCTCGCGTTCGGGTCGAGTGCCAGGAGCTGCTTCACGAACGCCTGGACGGCAATTTAGGACGAAGAGGGCATCGCGGATGGGGAAACATACTGCGACGATCTCGACTTGGCTGGTCCGCTTCGCGACATCAGTGTTCACAGGAGGCCGCGCATTGCCTTGGACGGACTCCGACGTGTCTCCTGTCTTCGCGACGAGGTGCAGATTGACGGTGAAGAACCTTTCACCATTCGAGGTCTCCCAGGCTGTAGCGAGGGGCTTGCGACTATCGTCCCACGAGCTGTTCGTTGGATCGATCCGACCGGGGTTGAACCTGATGGGTGCCATTAGAATCAACTCGGCATTGGGGCCGTGGAAATCACGTACGACAAAGTGACTTGGCCGTCGCTGGTGATGGGCTCGGTTGCATCGAGAGATCCTCCCACAGGTGAGCCAGGGACGAGGTTGAGCTTCTCTGAGCGGTACCTGCATTATCGGTCGATATTTGTCGTGATATATCTGGTCACTGCGACTCACAAGTGCGCTTGGCGGATATTTCCACCACCTGCGCCGCCATCTTGGTCATTTACGGGGTCTATGTCAAAAAACGCGTACTGGAAGCCGCTGCTGCTTGCACTCGCTATAGCGTCTGTCAGAGTGGTAAGGGTGACGTTTGCGTCAACGACGCCATCATCAACCTCTCCGTCGTTATCCTGGATCTCCTGCAGGAACATAATGTCCGGCAGGTTCAGAAAGTTTGCAATATGGTTTGCGACGGGCGGGAGATTTGTCGATGTGGGCGCCATATTCTCCACCTGGCGGAAGGGATACCATGAACTTGTGACACATCATCCCTCTGTGCGTATCAACTTACGTTATAGTCGCCAATGGTGATGGTACACGCATCATCGCTGGGCGCGATAGTGGCAGACGGAATGTCTGCGCTGGGTACGGCGAGCACAGTTGGTGCGGTGAGAGGTAAAATATAATAGAATCCAAATCTGAATTGTAGATGGTTACATGGGATTGCGCTCTGAAAATGGACGACTCACTGGAATTGCACAACTCCGGTGATATCAGAGAACGTCATCCCCACAGAAGTCGTCGGGTTTGTGGTGCCATCGATGGGATCGCCAATGATCACAGTTTCGGGATTACCATCCGGAAGTCCGTCAGAAACTAGAATGAAAAAGTTTAGCAGTCAATGGTCTGCGCCCGAAGAACTTGACTATGCAATGACATTACTCACGTTCAGTAATAGTGAGGCCTCCTCGGCTGTTAAGGCCGCTGGCAGGCCAGTCTCCACGTACCCAGAACTCGTTGAAGCTATCTTGGAAGTCGAGTGCGACAGGACTGGGAACTGTCACGAGCTGGCCTTCCAGGCTGGACCAGAAATCGATACCGAACAGATCTGGCTGAAGCGTCGCGTTTACGGAGTCGATGAGACTGACGTTGTTTGGCACGGAGAGCCAACCGTCGGGTCCGATGTCGAGTGCCGAGAGCTTTTCGGTAGGGGGACTGCGATCTTGCCCCAGAACAAGGGGCTCGACCGTGTTGCCGGACGAGAGTACGACGATATCAGTCGGGTCGTCAAGTTCGGTGCCCAGGAGATCGTTCGGCTCCGAGCTCTCCTTGAATTCTGCGACTTTTCCTGAAAGCGAGATGAGGTCCCCGACGGACACTTTATTGAGAATAGACGAAGATTCGGTAAAGACCAGCAATCCATTGGACACCCGGACGTCGTCAGTGCGATTGCCTTGGATGTAGAATCCGCTATCAGATATCTGTCGGTAGCATGAGAAAGATTACTGGAGCGCGACAGAAACGTGGCAAGCAAGGGTACGCACCACTGCGGTGACTATGCCAGTAATATCACGGACCGTCTGGCCCAACAAAGGAGACAGGAATGCGGGACCCTGAATATCAGTAATGCTGACAGATAACGCCAGCGGCGCAGCGGCCAACAACTGCAGAGCGACGACCACTGGGAGCACCATCGTTCGACGCGAGCATCATTGCAGTGTAGTTCCGCGATGCTTTTATGCTCTCCGCCAATGCCTACCACATGGAACTCTGGCAGAGAACCCTAGAGCATGTCCACCGGCAGGATGCTGCTTGAGAGACACCATATGCTCCCACCTTCGGGACAACGTGCGTCTGTCAAAACTATATGGAGAGGATGAGCTTTCGTAGGAAAATACGCAGTTCTAACAACCCGAGATAGCTGCCTACTCCCGCCTGGTCGATCCATTGCCCAGAATAGTGGATGCGTTCCCACTCTGTCGAGTTGGACAAAGGTTCTGAATTTCTCGTGCAAGATGGAATACAGATGCATGCACGTTTGGTCGATCTAGTGGGGGGTCACATAGGCTGACTTCGAGCACCCTGACATCACAGAGTCGTCAGTCCACTACCTTCTGAGCATCTGAGAGTCAATCATTGTCCATCGACATGTCAAGTCCGCCGCTGAAGTCGACGTTGCTCAAATTATCGGTGAAAACAGTAGACAGGAGCCATCATCCAAGGCTCGTACGACTAGCGCTTACCGGTCCCGTAGATTTAGGCTCAGCCGCTTGTGGTAAACAACAGACTTCGCTGAATCATCCAGAACACCGGGGTAACTACAAGCCTCAGGCACAGGAAGCCCCGGCTGCATCGGAGTCAGCAAAGTGAGCGCAAGGTCTTTGAGAAGAATGAGAAGTAGCCATACTGGTTAATAATGTGCGATGCCAAGATCCCACTGAGATAGTGAATTGTTGTCCAAATTGGCGAATTCTGCAGCATTCAGCCCGGTAACAGCGTGCGGATGGGTGAGCAGAAGGACACTATTTATACATATCATCTCAGTCTGGCAGCGGCGGATGTATGCCGCAAGTCTTCAGAGAAGGAATAATACTACCATTTGACAAAAGGCGTAGGCCTAGTCTGGTTCATCAGGATTGTGAGACTTACCATTATGAATGTGTTAAGCGCTAAACACGCAGAACGCACAGTGCAAAAGGGCAAATACCGTAGATGAGTAAAGGGGTGGCCCGTACAAAGCTACAAGATTGCAGACTTGTGAACTCGTCATCACAAGGGTATCGCGTCCAGTGATACTGTAGTACGAAATCCGGGTCAATTCTGTAGATGTTCGATGGATGTTTCAACGAACGTGCTCGGATACTCGTGGCGCTGTCGCATATCTTTACCGGGAGTTCCAGATTTATCGAGTGCGTTAGCCCAAATGACCCCCTTGCGAGTTGGTGGCATGAGGTAGCGTGCATTTGGCCATTAAATCGCGGTGGTGCGCGTCTCCGCACGTGGCTCGCGTTCACCGCGATCGCCTCTGATCGCCATTGGCGACGACCACCACGATGAGCACGACCATGTTGTCGAAGCTGCGCTGCATCTCAGCAGCGCAAGCAACCACTATACCCGCATCTAGACATCTGCTCTCAACTTCCCAAGTTAATGCCACCCCCAACCTTGGCACAATACCTCCTCAGGCTTCCAAGACACCGATTGGGGCTTCTGGCAGGTGTGTGCCTCTCTAGGCTTGCGCGACTGCACTGTGCTCATGGAGGACGGTGAAAGTATCCTAGGGTTCTTGTTTGGCTTCTCCCTGGACTCGTCGTATGCCGCGCATCATCTGCTGGTCAGAAGACTACTTATGCAGGAAGACTGATGCTTTCACCGATTCGTGCACTTGGTATGTATGTTGCATATACACTACGCCCACTACTATCACTCCAGAACGGAGCTACATCCTGACTAGCAAACTTTCACCTGAGCTACGCTCGGATCATGATCGCTCGCCCGCGTAGCCAAGCTCGGGCCCCAGTTGTTCACGTGGATGTGCTGTATCTCCGTCCCACGAGCCGCGATCGCACTCGAGACGAACAGATGGTCGAGCTGCTGCGAGTTCTGCTGGAACACATACGTATATCGCTCGAGGGGCGGCACGTTGGAATTCACGTCGAGCTCCGTTAGGATGTCGTCGAATGCGGCGAAGACAGAGCGCGTCTGGACGAACTCGTTGCAATCCCCGCCGACGATGATGCTTGCCCCCGGGTCGAGCTCTAGGAGTTGCTTAACGAACGCCTAGGACATACGGTCAGAATGCAGGCGGCATGTTGGATGGAATGACGTACTGCGACAATCTCGACCTGGCTAGTCCGCTTCGCGACGTCGGTATTTACTGGGGGCCGTGCGTTTCCTTGGACGGACTCCGCCGTGTCTCCTGTCTTCGCGACCAGGTGTAGATTGACGGTGAAAAACCGCTCCCTGTTCAAGGTCTCCCAGGCTGTAGCGAGGGGCTTGCGACTATCGTCCCACGAGCTGTTCGTTGGGTCGATCCGCCCTGGATTGAGCCTGACATGTGTCATTAGGCTTCGAGACAGATGTACGCATGTGACAATGACATACGACAGGGTGACCTTTCCGTCGCGGATGATGGGCTGGGTCGCATTGAGCGAGCCTCCCACAGGTGATCCAGGGACCAGCTTCAGTTTCTCTGAGCGGAACCTGCATAATCTGGTTCAGAGTTTGTCGTGACAGATTCAATTAGGCGACTGACAGATGTGCTTGGCGGATGTTTCCGCCGCCGGCCCCTCCATCTTGGTCGTTGACCGGATCGATATCGAAGAACGAGTACTGGAACCCACTACTGCTTGCACTCGCAATGGCGTCTGTCAGCGTGGTAAGTGTGACATTCGCGTCAACGACGCCATCATCAACCTCCCCGTCGTTGTCCTGAATTTCTTGCAGGAACATAATGTCCGGCAGGTTCAGAAAGTTTGCAATGTGGTTCGCCACTGGTGGTAGATTTGTCGACGTAGGTGCCATGTTCTCTACCTGTCGGAAAGGACATCATCACAGTCTGGCTAGACATCCCGCTATGAGTGTTGACTTACGTTATAATCACCGATGGTGATAGTACATGCGTCCTCGCTAGGCTTGATAGTGGCAGACGGAATGTCGGGGCTAGGTACAGAGATCACGGTCGGTGCGGTGAGAGGTAAAATATAATAAAATCCAAATCTAATTTTGCAGATGATCTCCAATTTGACTGTGACACTCAATATGTACGACTCACTGAGATTGCACGACTCCGGTGATATCAGTAAATTTCATGCCGACAGAAGTGGTCGGGTTCGTAGTGTCATCGATGGGATCGCCAATGATCACGACTTCGGGATTACCATCCGGCAGTCCATCAGGAACTGGACAAAAGGTATGGCAATCAGTGGTCCGTAGTCAGATATCATGGGCACGCGCTATATCACTTACGTTCAGTAATAGTGAGACCTCCCCGGCTGTTTAAGCCTGTGACGGGCCAATCGCCCCGGACCCAGAACTCGCCAAAGCTGTTCTGGAAATCGATTGCGACAGGACCAGGGACCGTCACGAGTTGGCCTTCCAAACTAGACCAGAAATCGATGCCGAATTTGTCCGGCTGAACTGTCGCGTTCACAGAGTCGACAAGACTGACGTTATTCGGCACGGACAGCCAGCCGTCAGGGCCAACATCGAGTGCCGAGAGTTTGTCAGTTGGGGGACTGCGGTCTCGTCCGAGCACAAGGGGCTCGACGGTGTTGCCAGATGACAATACGACGATGTTAGTCGGGTCTTCAAGTTCGGTGCCCAGGAGATCGTTCGGCTCTGAACTCTCCTTGAACTCTGTGACCCTTCCAGAAAGGGAGATGAGGTCCCCAACGGACACCGAGCTGAGAATGGACTCGGACTCGGTGAAAACGAGCAGTCCATTAGAGACTCGATCATCGTCAGTACGATTGCCTTGAATGTAGAATCCACTGTCGGACGTCTGTCCGGGAGTGTAGAACTCAGAATGACTGCAGAATCACCAAAGAACCATTGGACGCACCACTGCAGTGATTACTCCTGTAACATTGTGGACAGCCTGGCCAAACAAAGGAGACAGGAATGCAGGACCCTGAATATCAGTGATGCTGACGGACAAGGCCAGCGGCACAATGGCCAACAGCTGCAGAGCAATGATCACCGAGAGCGCCATCGTCCCGATGCGAACACCATACAGCTCCGCAATGCTTTTATGCTCTTCGTCAAGGCCAAGAACGTGGAATTCTGGCCTAGATAGTAGAAAGCGTCCTTGGACATTATTCTAGGAACGAGGAATAATGTCCGACCGGCGACATGCTGCTCGGATGTGCCACATGCCTCACACCTTCGATGCAACGTGCGTCTGTCAAAATTGTATGGATAGGATGAGCTCTCGTAGGAAAATGTACCATTTTGACCATCGAATTAGCCGCCTAATCACGCCTGGTTCGAGCCACTGCCCGGAACGATGGACGCATTCTCACTGTGCCAAATTTGACGAAGATATTCATCCGAGGAGTACAGGCACAAGCACGTTTGGCCAATAAAAGGGAACGCATGCGTTCTTAGAGCATCCCGACATCACGAAGAATTGAGTTCACTAGCTTCCTAGCTTGTTGTCATTCGTTTCTTCTTCGAAGTTTTTGAAGCCATTCGAACCACCGATGGAGACAGCAGAAATACCATCGATCACCAGAAGTTACAACTAAAACACACATCCCTTCTGCCAGTCTAGACTCAGCTGCTCGTAAAAATTGCGCCGAGCTGTCTAGAATTCCGGAGTAATCGCAACCCATAGGTACAGGAAGCTCCGGCTGCATCGGAGTTCTGCATGCCTCTCGGAGGTGCCTGGAATATCAAAATGAGAAGTAGTCATACCGATCAATAGTGTCCGATGCCAAGATCTCCACTGGGTGAGGTACGCTATGGATGAAAGGATTCTGCCGCATGCAGCCTGGGAAAGGCAGGGTGACATTCAAGCCCGTCCAATCTGGCAGCATCAAACACATCGTGAGCCTGCGGAGAAGTTCTGCACGACAGAAGGCATGGGTCATGTTCGAATTAGAAATGCGAGACATACCGCCATGATCACGTCAAACGGTGCTGCAGACATAGAATGTGTAGCATAGAAGAGTAGAATTATCGTAGGCAAGCAACGGAGTGAGTGATCGAAAAGCTGCAGCACCTTCGGGATAAACAATTGGCCAGTTCATTCGAACGCCTGGAGCTGTAGTCTGCGATTGAGAAATTGCTCCACCCGCATACTTGACATCCCAAGGATCTCGCAATCGACAGTCGAACAGGGAAGCCATTTTGTAGACGTTAGATGAACGTTTCATGAACGCGCGGGTGCTTGAGGAATTGTCATGTGTCTTCATTAGACGTTTCTAATTCCTCACCGAATGTGACAGTTGCCAAATGACCCAATTGCTGTGTCGAAGCAGGAGGCCATATGCTTATCTATTGCACTACACAAGACGGACGGAACTAGATTCCTTCTTCGACAAAGAATGTACATCTTGTTCTGTAAGAACAAAGTATCTCAGCGTTGCTTCCGGCAAGAAGATGGTAAATGGACTTACGAATGCCCCAGACGTGTGCTCGCAGATCAAGGAATTCTACAACGACAAATTATTTTGAGCCATAAGGATGTGGGACATATACCCGAGTTACTCACCGACATGCAGCCCGTCATACAGCTTCTTGACCTCCGCACGTACACGCGAGATATCGTCCTTGGTGGCTGAGGTATCATGCAATGCCTTGAGGTCCTTCTCCACTGCCTCAATGCGTTTGATATGGGATGCAACCTATGTACATAGTTATAAGGTCTACTTCATGTAATAGTGGGACACGACTCGCTTTCTGCGTGCTCTGCTGCAGCTCCTCCACACTGGCTTGGAGCGCCGCCGATGCACGCTGATACTCGTCCAACAGATGATACGCCGCAAACGACGACGCCAGGGAGAAGCCGAACAAGAACCCTACGATGCTTTTCACCATCCTCCATGAGCACATTGCAGTCGCGCGAGCCTAATGAGGCACATACCCGCCACGAAACGCCCCGATCGGTTTCTTGGGAGGAGGCACTGTGCCAAGGTTGGGAGTGGCAGCATCGCGCACGACTTGGGAAGATGAAAGCAGACGTCTAGAAGCGGGTATAGAGGTTGTTCGCGCTGCTGAGACACCGCAGCGTAGCGTCGACAACATGATCGTGCTCATCGTGGTGGTCGTCGCCAACGGCGCCAGAGGCGATCGCGGTGAACGCGAACCACGTGCGGAGACGCGCGGTGAGCGCGCCTTGACCTCGTCCGTAATTTGTCCGTCCTGGTTCTCGGTACCCCAAGTGCACGCGACCTCATGCCCCCAAAGCGCAAAGCTGATGGAAATGACGGGCCTACTGGCCGGGAGAAGAAGAAACAGAGAGCAGAGATCGCCCGAACGATCGCGGTGCAGGCTGGTCCCTCTGGTGCAAGTAGCAATGCAGTTGCTGGGCCGTCTGGTTCCGTGCGGTTTGACAGTGAGTAGCCCATATAATACATCAAATCTTGGTAGAAGCGAGTCACTCTGCTATGAAGGCATGAAGGGGCTACCTGGATCCCTTGATGTAGAACGGTTCGCGGAGGTGCGCTGCAGCTTCTTTTACGGAAGTATGACAAGCTTACCTGTCGCAGTCAAGAGCATTTGAAATCAAATCTATGCACGAGGGCATGAAGAATGCAAGAGCGAGTGCTACTCAAAGGGCTTGGCAGCAGCTTCCCCGGCATTTACGCAGGAGAGCCGCCAGCCACGATGTCCGCAGGGTGCCTCTCCGTCTCCGCGAGAAAGCCCGTGCAGAGGTGGGCCATACGATCCAACCACTGCCAGATCGATTCTTACTTTATGTCAACTCCGCGCAGATGGATCCAATGCGTCGGAAAGCTCTCGGGCGACCCAAGCTTGGGAAGGCCAAACGGCAGAATAGGACGCAGCAGTTGTTGAAACGGCAGCGTTGGTATCTTATACGTTGTGGTGTGACAATACACCTATTCATTCTTACTACAGGGGATAAGACGTGGCTGGAGACACACCTCTGGCATGCCAAACGGATGAAGATGGATAACATGTGGGGCTACAGACTCGTGGATACTCCTGCTTTAAGTCTCATCTATGCACGAAACTAATTATTACTTGTAGGCAATGGAACCGACTGAAAAGTCGTTCCGGGCCTCCCATCGGGCATCTGTGCATGGCTCAATCCTTCACGACGCGTCCTATTATGGCATCATAGAACTCAGGGGTCCAGAGAAAGTCCTCCGTGATATATTCGACAGATGCTGCGACAAACAGGGGTCGAGTGCTGGTGCGAAACGGTAAGATCTATCAACGATCTACATCTTTCTCTCACTCACTCTGCACATATAGCTACTTGACTGGCAAGATCATATGCGAGACGCATATATATGAGCGTGACTCGTATCCTCTCGGTCTCATTGCTCCTGCCACTGCGATGTGGCAACCTGTCGCGTCGACCTCCACCACTACTGAGTCGGAAGCTCCCAGTGAGCCTACAGTGAATGTTACCACAGGCTCAATTGAGGGCAATGCGAATGCGAAGAAGAAAGGTAAAGGCAAAGAAAAGGGCACACTGGACTCGGAGACTCTACGTGTGGCATGGGTCCGTGTGCACCCGTCAGTATTCTCCGAAGTCTTCATCCTTCTCCGGAACGCAGCTTCCTTTGCTCTCGAGGCAGCGAGGAACTCCGATAGCAGCAAAGTATACGAGGTGGAGATTGCCGATCTGAGACAGCAAATCAACATCTTCGAGATTATGGGTCCAAAGTCAAGCCAGATCATCAAGGGCGCTCTCAAACCTATTCCCGATGATAGACCACAATTCAAGGAGGTACAAGGGATACTTCTGTGACGGCTGCTATCGAGACTCATGCACGCTTCAGTTCTGGGAATCGCTAAGCAAGCTACAAAGCCCCGGGTCTGTTCCTAGTGGGATGATTATTGGGTTCACTGTCTACGATCCCCGACTGAAGTCAGTAAAACGTCGCTCCTTGTTTACACTTGATATTGAATCCCATATCTCCCCCGTATGCCGACAGCTTCCCGCCAAAGAATGCAAAGCTCCAGATCGACAGTGATGCTCTGCCTCATCTTCCAGCTGCCTCGCATGTTTTCCCCTCCATCGAGCTCGCAAAGAGTGAGATCTGGCAAGAGAACGTTCGAAAAGCACTCCAACGACCGCACTATAAGAAGAAAGAGCTCGACCAGCGGAGGTCAAATGTGAGACTTACACTTTTCCCGCCGACCATGACAGCCGACCTGTCTACCATAGAATCTCGTGCCTGGTACCTCACTGCAAGCCCTTCGACAGGATGACCGGGTGCCTGTTCTCCTGATCCAGCGGACTGTTAGCGGCTCCTCTGCAGACTCGGCGTCGGCTCTGCACGGATGGACACTGATCGTCCCCTCCGGCTGGGGCATGCCCTTCTTCTCATCTCTGACCCACACCGGGACACGCGTCGGCGGCCAGCGCGAGCGCCAGACACAAGCCTTCGAGGCTGGCTGCGTGTGCTTCCCGCGCGACTACCCCTCCACGCAGCCGTACGATGAGTACGTGGAGGAACGCGCGGAGGACGAGCGCGACAAGTGGGAGCGCACACCGCCGGCGAAGCGGGTCAACTACAGTAAACTGGGCACACGCAGCCCGTGGACGCCCGACTGGGAGGTCGTACTTGGGATAGCGTCGGCCCGCGCTGCTGAGGCTGAAGGCGGGGATGGGGGTGACCTCATCGACACGCAGCGGGACGGTCCTCCGACCAGCACCGCGGTCGCATTGAATAGTGAGAAGGCCTCCGTACGGCCGTGGCTCTTGCGCGGCCCGGATGTCCAGATGATCCTGGATAAGGTGTCGACGATGTTCCATCCAGGTGCGGGCCTGTTGGACTTCATCAACGAGAGAAGACTCAAGCGCGACGAGGCTCCCCTGTCTGTGCGCGCTGACGAGCTGTGGAAGAGCGCTCTCGTCAGTATCAGGGTGACTCCGCGCGGGCGAGGATCCCCCGAAGACTTGACGATCATCTATTCTGTCACCGATGAAGAGGCGTGCCAATGGATCAAGACAGAAGCTCAGCGGAAGAAAGGTGCGCTATTGGAGGATACCGAAGATGAAATCGAGGTAAGCTCTGTTCTGCGCATAACATGCAGCGGTTTGATATGCGCCTCGAAGCTCTCAAAACGGCTCCCTTCGCAAGAAGCCATCATCGGCTATGTCACATCGGGCAACTACTCTCTGTCGCGTGGCACGGGGCATGGTATTGGAGCCATTCCGGTTGCCCGGTGGTTCGAACTACGTCAGCAAGCGCAGAGGTATGTCATATGTTCGTGCTCTTGTTCAAGGACCACTTGACGGATTCCGGCGTGGTGCAGGCTCAAGCAGGGCTACCTTCTGGTCAAGATCCGTAACCGCGGTGACCCCATATGCAGAGCAGCCAGCCTTGAGGTACTCCAAGGATAATCAGTGCTGGGGTGATTCCCTGGTAGGAGCAGATCAATATGATACTGTATGCGGTGTACGGAACTTCACACAAGGCGCTATAAATACATGGTGCGGCAGTCGCTATATACGTGGTCTAACAGTAGTGGTTGGGCCAGAGAAGGTCCAAGTCCGTGCAGGTGGAGAAATGAGACTGGTATGATCCTCCATGCCGGCGAACACGACACGGAACGTCAACTGATCTTCCATCTCTCGACGGCCGTCTGTATTAGTCGCGCCATGTCCTCCCGCGCCTGTCTCTTCGCGCTGTCCGAGATGCCCTCGAGCGCGTCGAGCTCCGCGGGAGAGGTCTTAAGCGGGTCGAACTCGAGGATGTGCCCGTCCTTCGTCGGGACGGATACTAGCGCCGCAAACGACGCGTGCACCTCCGTGTGGCCTGCGGGCGAGCCGTCCGCGCGCGATGGGACGAAGCCACTCGCGTTCGTCTGCGAGTTTGAGCGGGAGTGCGTCGGCGGCGCGTTGTGAGCGTGGGAGTCACTCTGCGAATGCAGTCCCTGCGAGCCGGACGCTTGAGGCGGCGCGTTGCGGATGATGATGCTGGTTTTCTTCCGCAGCGTGCCCCCGCCGCCCTGGCTGCCAAGCTCGCCCTCGCTCTCCGCGCCGTCTGCCGTCTTGAGCCAGGTGCCGAGGTCGAGCTGATATGGGTTGGCGAGTGGCGAGCCGTTTACGCTGAGCAGGCGCTCGTTTTGGCGCGGCCAGCGGGGGTAGGACGCGTGTGGGAGGGAGGGGTTGAACGTCGATGAGGATGGCACGCGCGTGGGTTTTGACGCTTGGGAGGAGAACAGCGATTTTGAAGGCGTGGCGATCTTGGAAGGGGACGGTGGTCTTGACGGCGCGCGGAATAGTAGCGAGCTCTTCGCGGCAGTACCTTTGTGGGGGCTAGGAGACATATAGCCTGAGGGTATGCGATTGGTAGTGCGGGACTACAGCAACGGTGAGAGGTAGTTCATGAATATGTCCGAAAAGACATACTGTTCCTGGAGTCTTTGTCAGAGGGAATCGTGGCTTCTGTCCAGGACCACCTGCGAGTGTTGGCTTCTTGGGTGTGGCGAACATTGTCCGTGCTTAGCAGAATGAGACAGATATGTTAGCAAACAAAGTCAACACTCACCACTCTTGATGCCTCTTGATGACTCCGTCTCTCGTGCAGTGCTCGGTCCGCTCTTCTCGTCGGCTTTCTCGTCTAAGGAGTCCTGGGATGCGACCCATTTCCTCTTGCGAGGGCTCCCTTGAAGTATGCTCTCCTCACCGCCCAGAGCTTGCTTTTTCAGCTCTCTTAAGCAAAGTTGAATGTCGCCATTGTATTTCGCGAGTTCCTTGAGCGTGATACCGCGGACGAGACGGGGTATGCGAGACACCAGCATCTCTTGATGCCTCCGGAAGTTCTCCAGCATGTCAACGAGTAGTTCTTCGAGCTGTTTCGTTCGATGAGTGACTACAATCGACCGTTCCTGAATTCTAAATCATCTCATGTTCAGAGTATAAGACGGACCTTCGAGATCGAGGTTATCCATCAACTGCTGTTTCTCTTCCTGTGTGTATTTCGGACCATCCTGTGCTCCCTGCATTGTTGAAGGCAAATTTCCGCACGATGCGCACGAGAAACAAAGGCAAAGGCGGTCCTGATGCGGGCGGTGGCGGAGGAAGCGGACAGCTCGAGGGTGGGACTTGTAAGCGCCGGCGCCGACGCGTCCGACGCGTTCAACACAAACGCACCGCCCGCCACATAGCCCAGGTGACCGTGCACCGTGGACTCGTGACGACGATCTCGGCTCTCTAACATTGGAATTCGGACACTTGGCAGCGTAACTAGAGCATATAATTGCCCTCCCTCGTTTATCAGCCATAACAAGCTTTTCGAGAATTTCGGCGGCCAACCATAAATTTAGGTATAACTTGCCAAAATAATACAACATCAAATTCCCGTAAAGGGAAATACAGAGTGGTGCGAGCGCTTCAGGCGAATACAATCCACCGTATTCCTCTGGTCGATCCTCCAGAGCGCTGCGTCCACGAAGCTCGCCGACAATGTCTTCATCCTCGAGAGACGTGTACCTTGTAATCGGTGGTTGTGGTTTCCTGGGCCGGCACATCGTCCAACAGCTCGTGGCACGCGGAGACGCTGTCTCCGTCTTCGACATCGTCCAGAGGTACCACGACGTGCCGTTCTATTCGGGCGACATTAGTGAAGAGGGCCAGGTGGCGGACGCTCTGCGCAAGGCATGCTCCACGTTCTCTCATTGCAGATCGCTCTCAGTGCTGATGTGAAGAGTAGAGCGGCGCGACGTGCATCATCCACACGGCGTCACCCGTGCACGGCCTGGACGACCCTGCGCTCTACTGGAAGGTCAACGTCGACGGCACAAAGGCTGTGATCGCTGCTGCCGTCGCGAATGGCGTCCCGAAGCTCGTCTACACAAGCTCTGCCGGCGTCGTGTTCTCCGGCGAGAGCCTAATCGATGTGGACGAACGTGTGCCCCCGCCAGAGAAGGCCATGGACGCGTACAACGAGTCCAAGCTCAAGGCAGAGGAGATGGTCCTCGCTGCGAACGGAAAGGGCGGCCTGTACACCGTCGCACTGCGGGTTGCGGGTCTGTTCGGGTACGCAGCCCACCGGTCGCGCGCTCTAACCGTCCGCTGACCATCCCCCAGTCCCGGCGACCGGCAGCTCATGACGGGCCTGTACCAGACCTACCAGCGCAACCAGACGCACTTCCAGATCGGCGACAACACGAACCTGTTCGACTGGACCTACGTCGAGAACGCCGCGTACGCGCACCTGCTCGCCGCCGACCGCCTCGCACCGCTCTCGCCCGAGCAGATCGCGAAGCTCAAGGAGGAACTGCACTTCGCGCTGCCGTCGATCGACAAGACGGTCGGGCGGCGGCGGATCCCCACGTCGGAGTGCCGCCCGCTCGGGCCGTACGTCTCGCTCCCGCCCGACGCGGCAGAGCTCTCCGCGCGGTGGGAGGACCCCGCGTACGCGCCGCCGGTCCCGCGGCCGGCGGTGCGGGGGCGCTTCGACCAGTTCGCGGACAGCGCGCTCGCGCGGGAGGGCGACGCGCAGCTCTCCGTCGCGGGGCAGGCATTCTTCATCACGAACGGCGAGCCGATGTACTTCTGGGACCTCCCGCGGATGCTCTTCAAGCGCTTCGACGAGCACTTTGGCACGGACAAGAGCGCGCGCCGCCGCATCCAGCTCTCGCGCCAGATCGGGCTTGTCCTCGCGAGCGGCGCCGAGTGGTGGGCGTGGCTTGTTGGGAAGGAGCCCGGCTTCACCAAGTTCAGAGTCACGTTCAGCTGCGTGTGGCGGTGTTTTAACATCGAGAGGGCGCGGCAGCTGCTGGGATATGAGCCTATAGTCGGCATGGACGAGGGTCTCAGGAGGACCGTCGAGGTTTGCTGCTTTCCTTCCTTCATTAGCAATGCAAGCGCTGATTCTCCGTGTAGTGGTGGGTCGCCGACCAACAAAAGTCTTCCAAGGCATGATCCAAGCAATATTGTTTCCTCCCGCATCCTGCACGCACTAGTGCTACCTATAGTACATCTCATTATATCGTATACCCAATATCGGATTTGGTTTCACGGGTCTCTCGCACTAATGTCGCAAAATATATGCCGAGATATGTCTATGCTAAAACGAAAGGTATAAAATGGGCAAAAAACCGTGGATTCAAAGTCGAACGCTAGCCTATGGCCTGATCGATAGCGGGGCTAGCCTACGCGTATGCGGACGACGCTTTGCTAAGGGGAACAAAGAGTCTTCAACTGTTAGGCTTACACCGGCGCGAAGGGCTGCACTCACTGTGACTCGCCGTCTCCTCCGTCAATGTGAGCCTTGTCACTCTGTTAGCGCTCGTGAATGAGCGAGGCATCAGCACGGGATGAAGGGGACGCACCGAGTCGTCGAACTCGTTCCGCGACCGCACAGTGTCGAGCTCGATGGTCATCGGATGGGCTTGCTGGAGGTGCCCATCAGGATCCTTCGACATGCTAGCGGACTGCCACATACCTTGTTGGCGCTGGCGGTGTTGAACTGGAGGCCGGGGCGGGTAGGGGCACCGCCGGAGGGAGCAATGCTAGCCGTGATCGACCCCGTCGTCTTGGTGTGGTGCTGGTTCAAGCTCTCCTCCTCGTCGACACCGCGTCCCCGGAAAGAGTTGCGGAAGTTGAGCCTGAGGGATGTCAAAATGAGAGAGACGACTTCGCGCCGGAAGCTGCGAATGCGTACATGGACAAGAGACTGTTGATGTACACTGCAAGATCGAAAATGTAAGTACTGGGTGATGAACAGAATAGTCGCGACACACCCTTGCTCAAGCTGAAGTGGAACAGCACCCAAACCTGCTCCCAGGTCTGGTTGTACGGCATGGCAGCAAAGATCACCAGAGTGACGATGTGGGCGAACCTGCGGATGAGTCCTACACTTAGCTCTGTAAGACAACAAAGGAACTCAAGACAACACACGTGAAGCAAAT
The DNA here is from genome assembly GCA_001687445.1 of Obba rivulosa. Lineage (NCBI taxonomy): Eukaryota > Fungi > Basidiomycota > Agaricomycetes > Polyporales > Gelatoporiaceae > Obba > Obba rivulosa. The sequence goes on from KV722565.1 coordinate 19,354, forward strand.
GCCCCGGTTGAAGGTGTACACAACGAAAGTCTGGAATTTATCCTTGGGCCTAGACGTCATCATATTATCAGCACAGCTACCAAATTCAACCATGGCCAGTGCTGGGGGCGGACTTACACCTTCATGCCGGGGTTGCGCTCAGGCTGGAGGAGGTAGCACAATGTGCTGACAATGAGCAGATCGTTGGCGATGAATAGCGCATCTTGAATAGCGATGACAATCCTAAGTCCGGGGGTGATGAAGTGCGCGAACCATGCCTGTTCCGAGCTGATCGAACGCAGGCGTCAGTGATTAGCTACATTCAGCCGACAAATCTCGTACATCTTGACAGCGGCAACTGTTTAGGGGGAATATTAGATCAACCTGTGTGTCACTAAATCGCGCTAACTCACCGAGGCCCAGAACTGGTGTGCGAGAGGGTCAGTGAAAACCGTTCTCTTGATACCCCGGTGCACTCACCAAGAGCTGCGGAAGCCAAGGTTGCCTGCCAACTTGTGAGTGCCACATATGTTGCATGAATGGGTAGCACGTACCACGATCGCGGGAAGAACTGGGCTCTTGGGGTTTACTATTCGACTGTCAGCGCGACGATGCCACTCGCCCGGATGGAAACAGACCTTTCCAGATGCGGGATGCATAGAAACTGAGACATAATTAGAATTTGAACAGAACGGCGAATTGCGTGCTCAGTGCTCACAGTTGGACTAAGGAAATAGCGAAAGTCTGGAAAACCATTGTGTCAACACCGTTCCGTTCCGTTCCATTTGGTTAGTCCGGACGTACCGCGAGCGCATACTCAGCCTGTACGGGATAAGCAGCCTTAGGCACCCTCTAGCTGAAATTCAGGCGGGTTCACTTACGACAAAAGTCCTGGGATAGGCATTTATTCAGCCGAGGTTGGGAGAGGGCGATGGTTTGCACTCACCGAGTCATGTCTAGTTCGCTGAACGACGCCATGAAACTTGTTATAAGGTAGTAATAAGTACTGGCCGATGGTCAGTCGCTTGTGCTAAGCCGGGAATGGCCGCGTTTCGCTCACGTATGGGATACTGAGTTCCGGCGAATCAGTGAAAGGCTCAAAGTCAGCATGGGCAGTGTGCTCACAAAGTGTAGTGGTCGCGGTATCGACTGCCCTGTATTTTCTGTATTAAACTCTGAAGCAGCGGAGAAACTTCCGGCGGCATACCATAGCACCGATATCTGAGCGGGGAGTCAGCACGCGACGGCAGGAGGGCAACGCACACGACTCACTGTGGCCCTGGTGAAGAAGGAATCCGCGGGGAAGCGGGAGTAGTACATATAGGCCTCTGCAGCAAGGGTGCAATTAGAGGGACGCTCGGAGGAGCAGGAGACAACGCACGGAAGAAGGTGAGGCCATAGATGGTGACGGCAAAGACAAAGCCGATGAGGAGGACGCCAAAGGTCTGGTTGAGCTCGTGGGGGGTCATTCCGACGGCACTCATGGTGGGCAGGTAAGGAACGACAGGAATGGGGGAAAGTGGTGAGATGGCGGCCGGGCGCTGCTGCTAGGGCGGCGGCGCGGGCCCGCTCTTTACTAGTGCACCTCGGCCAATGCCGATCACCGCACACCCGCACCGCGCATTCCAGAAATCTTCGCGACAACGTTCAGGACAACCGCGTCCCCCCACGCAACGGCCCCGGCTCCAGAGTAACGAGGAGCCAGGAGGAGCCCCGACGTGCCTTGCAAGCTTTGTCGACGCGATCTGTGCGGATCTGCACGCAACCGGACGCGCGGAGTGCACACATGTCGTCGGCCACAGACGCCTCTCGAAACACAGCGAGGCAGACTCGAGGAGCAGTCGATCCCGGTCCTTGACAGTTTCTGCCGACTTATGTACTCGAGGGCGACCTGCGTTCCCACATATCGGCGTCGAGCTTCTTGATCGCTGACGGGATCATCACGCGAACCCTGTCTACGGCGACTGATGGTTGTTCTCACATACAGGCAGGCTCCTGCAGCTCGGTATCATACAGGTCCATCCCTATCTATCATACAACAATCAGGCCCAGACACACCGGTCGTCGCTTTGGCAGGAGGCTGATTACAAGCGGGAGCCTGAGCGCTGAAGGCTGTGAGTGCCGCCGTCTGTCAGGTGTTTACGCTTCGGTGTCGACTTTGTTCTGCACGGGGATCTGGTGAGCGACCGCTGCAGGGCTCGTGGCTGACGGAGTGCACCTTGTAGAATGCGACATAGCCCTTGATGGCACTGGCCTTTTCCTTCGGCTCGGGGTAGTACCTGCAGCGCGCGTCCGCTCGTGAATGCAGCTAGGCCCTGTCACGGGTGGTGCCCACCAAGCGATGTCCTTTACGATGTTGTCGTTTATAGTCGCATCGTAGTATGCAGCAGTTCTGACAAGGCTATCGTTACTTGTACGCATGGATCTGACCTGCTCCGCTGCTTACCCCTTCCAGGGGCACTTGGAACTTTGCAGCGGGTTAGTGACTGCCATCGTAGCCGAATGTCATGCACGCCACCTCGTAGACGAGGGGGAGAATACATCCTGGTTGAGTGAACTCGGAGGAAAGTAGTGGTTGTTCTCGACGACGATGGTGTCGTTGGACTCGGCGAGCACAATGCCGTCCTTGGTGACCTTGACCATGGTGAAGACTGAAGTAGGTCGAAGGATCTGCGTCTTTACGTGCTAAGTACCGCCGCAAGATAACGTGCCGCCAGTCAGGCTAGGCGCGGGAAGAGACGCCGGGAGGAGCGCCTGGTTCTGTAAGCCCCAACACCGCCACTAGAGCTCATACGACCTCGATATTTCCTCCGACGACACTCCTGCACTCTCTCCTCCTCTCGCGCGAAGCGTCGCGTGCAACAGCTCCTGCGTGCACCCACCGCCGCAGGAATGTGGACGGGCACGAACAGCATGATCGGTGAGCCGCACCAAAATTGCTCTGCCGTGCGCGCGCTGACCCGCCCCAGCGGGCGCGGGCGGCGGGCTCGTCGCGAGCATCGCCACATGCCCCCTCGACGTGATCAAGACGAAGCTCCAGGCGCAGCACGCCGTGAGCGGGCAGCACGGATACGAGGGCGTGGTCGGTGAGGGGTTCACTCGGTGCTAGGTAGCCCGTCCGCGGCTCGCTCAACGCGCGTCGACCAACCGTTCACCTGCAGGCACCGTCAAGTCCATCCTCAAGCACGACGGCGTCCGCGGCATGTACCGCGGGCTCGGGCCCACCATCCTCGGCTACCTCCCGACGTGGGCGATCTACTTCGCCGTGTACGACGGCATCAAGCACTACTTTGGCTCGCGCCGCATGGACGACGTCGGCGACGTCGTGCGGGGCGTCTACCCTGCTGCGCAGGTCAAAGGCTACCAGCCCCTCGCGCGCGAGCACCCCTGGTCGCTGCACCTCTTCTCCGCAATGGCCGCAGGCGCCACCAGCACAGTGTGCACCAACCCCTTGTGGGTGATCAAGACTAGATTCATGGTGCGCCGCCCCGCCTCTCCCGCTGTGTCCGCTCATGTCCGCCCGCGCAGACCCAGTCGCGCTCGGAGACCCGGTACCGACACACCCTAGACGCAGCGCGCACAATATACCGGACAGAGGGCTGGCGCGCGTTCTTCCGCGGGCTGCTTCCGTCCCTCCTCGGCATCTGTCATGTCGCTGTACAATTCCCCTTGTATGAATACCTAAAGAGGACGATCCGAGGTGCGCACCGCGCCTTACGTCCGCCCGACGCGTCTCACCGCAGGCACCCCAGAACGCAGCCACGGAGAAGAGCTATCGCCGAACAAAATCCTCATCTGCTCTGCAATCTCGAAGATGACCGCATCCGTAGCCACATACCCGCACGAGGTCGTGCGAACGCGCCTGCAGACCCAGAGGAGACCGCTGCTAAAAGACCCTAATGCGCCGCCGCCATCCATGCCCCAGGGCGGCATCATCCAGACGACCAAGAACATCGTTAGAGGCGAAGGCTGGAGAGCGTTATACAAGGGGCTCTCCGTGAATCTCGTCCGCACAGTGCCAAACAGCGCGGTGACCATGCTAACGTGTGTCGTGATCCTAATCATGATCATCCGCCACTGACACCGCCTCCGCAGCTACGAACTGATCCTGCGCTATCTCAACCGGCGCTCCGAGTCGCAATAATCGTGCCCGCCGAGACGCTCGCTCTGCCCGCTGTACATATTCTCAATGCATAGAGGACGCCGGTTCTGGCTTGGCACGCATTGTAGCATATACCACAATCCATTTGTCTTATGTGTTTTTGTTCTGTTGACATAATAGCGCTTGCCTTTGCTCACTCACGTCCCCAGGTCTGACGCGGCGCTTTGTGACTCTGCTTTCGTCTGGCGGTGAGTCCCGGAAGGCTACGCTCTTTTCATACGTGCAATGCTTATCTCGGGGGCAATCACGCACCTCGAGGCCCGAGGGACGCCCCGTGGCTTCCCGCGAGCCGTTCGCGCTCCGAGTTCATTTGACTCATTTCGGAGACCTCGCGCGGGGCAGCGGCACTGCAGTGTCGCCCGGCGTGCCGTTTCATTGTAGGCACCCGCTGGATGCAGCACACTTCCCTATTTCCGCGCGGCCTATAATTACTGCGAGCACCATCGTGCCGTCCCATGACTCACGGCGCGCTCCACACGGCTCCTCCCAGCGGGAGGTGAACGGGTATCTTTGGATTACGGGAGCCATACACGGATAAGAATAGAGCGGGGGCCAGCCGGCGCACGTCTATCATCCCGCGATAGAACGCGAGCGTACGGGGGCAATGAGCGTGGGGCGCCGTGCGCGCAGGCGCGGCACGGCGAGTTGGCAGGGGTCGGGCATGCGCCGGGCGGGGCGGGGGGCGGGCGCGAAATTCTATGCATCGTTAAGAACCAACGATAGGGAAACCAGCCGGACAGCAGTAGAGCGACGCGGGGAAGGAGGGGACGGGCTGGGCCCGGCGGGTTCAAGAAGGGTAGCGGTATGCGAAAGGTCCGAGCGTAGCAGTAATGGAATGCGTAGCTATGAAGGCGGGTCCATGGAACAAGTGCGAAGTATACGACGGGGGGTAACGGCGGAGCGAATAATGCACAGAGAACAACGGGGAGAATACATAGCGCGCCGCGGCCGCGGCGCGCTGTGAATAATCGAACAACGGCGAGACAGAATACAACAGCCCAGAGCGGGAGAAGTGGGATGCGGCGCGGCGGGCTAGTGCGGGTAGTCCTGCGCCGTCGCGTTGTCGTCGTCCTCTGCGTCGCTGAGCGTCTCCACTCTGACACCGCGGGACGAGCTGACGCTACGGATGTCCCTCCCCTCCTCCGCGAGCTCCAGGTTGAGCAGCTGGTCGGGGCCGCGGCTCCTCTCGCTGTTGATGTCCTCCGGGCTCTCGCCCTCCTCCACCGGGCGGCTCGCAAAGTCGGGCTTGCGCAGCGCCGCGCGGAACGCGTCTGCCATGATCGCCGCGTCCGCGCCCGAGAACGGCGCCGCCTCACTGCCCGACACCGTCGACGCGCCGTCGTGCGCGTCCGCAGAGGCCGGCCGGTGCGCGCCTGCCGCCGCCCCGCCGAGCACCGCGCCGCCAAGGAGCGGCGACTGCGGAGTGTGCCCCTGCTGCACGGCGGACATCATGGGCGTGGACGAGCCCATGGACCCGCGGTGCGAGAGCGTGCTCTGCCGGCGGTTGCGCAGGCGGCGCGAGATGAAGAACGCGAGGATGCCCGACGCGACGAGCGCGAAGAAGCCGAGCACGACGATGACCGCGATCGCCCAGTGCGGGAAGCTCGAGCCGCTGCCGCCCGACTGCACGGAGCCCGTTCCGCCGACCATCGTGCCTGACGCGCCTGGGACAGCCGAGGTGAGCGTGGGTACGCCGGAGCCGCTGCGGGATGCTGCTGCTGCTGAGGCGGAGACGGAGGCGGCTGATGCGGACGCTACAGATGCTGCGGAGAGGGAGGCGGCGGAGGCGGATGCTGCTGATTGCGAAGATGCAGCGGCTGCAGACGTCATGGACGCGATGATAGAGTCGGCAAAGGTAGTTTCTGAACGCCATGGTCAGCTTCATCTAGACGGAAACGTCTTTAATGCTCACGGAGGGCTGTGAAGGTCGCCTGCGGGAGTCCACTCTCTAAGCTCTGATCGGCGGGCGTAATAACCCAATAGAATAGGAATGGTATCGGCGTGCCGTCGAACATGTTCCCGCGATCCCCCCACCAGGTATCATTGACTTCGCTCGCGATGAAGCCAGCGCGGTTGGTCGGATTTGGGTAATTAGTGGCATTAAGTACCGTTTGTTGCGAGTCCCCATGGATAAGAAAGATGTTGACGAGATTTGTTTGTGCATACTGTGGTAGACGGCTGTTCCCTGCAGGCAGATGAGCATCTTACTCGGCAGATGCAAGAATGCTGCTACTCACAGACAAAGGTTGCCCATTGGTGCTGTGGCACCGTCGTGTTTGATATTGGCCAGCACGATAGTACATCGTTGCCAGACAAGACTTCACACTGCTCCTTCGCTGCCGCTGAGTGCGGTATACTGTAGTCAGAGAGCTGCCCGATACGACACGTCGCGTGACAGGGAGCACAACAGACAGATAGAAAGAATCGACCGCTCGTGCGCCCTGCGTATTGGAAGCGGCGACAAGGGTGCTCAGGTCGTAATGTCCGTTCCCGTGCGAGACCCGGGATGAACATGGGGCAGGATTATAGTTTCCAAGTCCCAGGCATAATGAACTGTTGGCCAGAAGGGACAGCGGATTCACAGCCGAAAAAGACATGACGACATGAGGTCAACGAAGACAAGCGCGACGCCTTGACGCGTACGGTTGTTTCGTAGCATGCAACAACTTTTGAAAAAGTAGATATCAACAGCGAGACTCACCAACTTGCTGCTGATCTGCAACCTCTACACCATCCGAGCTTGGTACGTCTGATGTCAAGTCCTGTCTGACAACATGGTGGGAACGCGCATGGGTAACATGAACTGGGGGCTCGGGCGCTGGAGCCTGCTGCAGTCTGCGCTTCAGAGACCTGGCGGGGACGGGTGGGGAGGTCGGCGCGGGGAACGGCGATGCGTGGTCTCTCGAGCTCGAGGACATGTAGCGACAGAGGTGGTGGTGGCACGGGCGACGAGCGAGGCGGGGTAGAGGGGAGATGGTGTGGAGGGATATGGCCGTAATCGCATAATCCCGGGGAGCAAGGCCCTGCGCTGTGCGTATCGCCGGGGACGACGTGGGCGGGGCGGGATGGGGCGGGGAGGACGACGGGGGAGCGGCGAGAAGGCTACGGGTGGAGGCACGTCGACATCAGAGAAAACCCTGGGAGACGCCGCAAACACAGACAACCCGGCCCTTGTCCGGACCACCCCCGAGCCCGTTCCCTCGCTCCCCGCCCGCAATTTTCGTGAATATTCGCCGCCATCGCACCGACGTCCGCCAGACGTCCTCGCCGCCCGCAGCGATGCGCCGTGCCCGCGCGCGTTGGGCACGCTGCTCGCAGCTGCACGGCGGCAGTTCTCACGCGCGGGCAGACCACGACGGCAAGGAGCGGCCGTGCGGTGGATCCTGCAGATGACGCGTGCGCCAGCGTGACCAGCTATCTATGCCGTTCAATCTGTACAAAAAATAATTTTACAACACACATGTTGATTTCACACACACATTGCTTATCACACACACATCTGGGGCTCCTTCCTCCTTCCACCATTGATCCCCTATTATGACGGGACTATGACCATTCACAAATGTATTACACTGTACGAGGGCATTTGAAATCAATTTTTATAAAATGATAAAATAAAATAAAACATATACAAAGGCCGAGCAGGGGTCGAACACAGCGCCTCGTATGACTACAATAATGCAACCGCAGCACATGAATCCTCTACAGCACAAGATCTCTTAGCATATTGTATGTGTCCAGATACAAATGCGGCACATTTGCCGCACTCGAACACATGGAACAGCCAAGAAAAACAGCATAAAGCTGATGTCCAGGAACACGCGCCGTATAACGACCAGCGTAGGGGAACGGCGCTCGTTCTGGGTGACGAACTTCACGAGCTGGCTGAACATCCCGACGGTGCGCGACAGCGGGTTGAGCACGAGCGCCCACATGCCCATATCGTCCGGGTCCCACTTTGCGCGGTCCTCGTCGTCCTGGCCTGCGAGCGCCGCCTGTGTGAGCCCGCGCGTCGGGCTCAGCACGGACGGCGAGATCGTGGACTTGTGCACGATCTGCTCGAGCACCTCCAGCCGCTCGGTCAGCGCAGCGAGGTGGCCCTGCACCTCGACCCCGCGCTCGAGGTTTGGGTTGCCGGAGGGGAACGGCGCGACAGGGGCCCGCGCGTACTGCCCGGGGAGGGACGGGCGCGGGGAAGAGTACCTGCGGTACCCCGGGGCGCGCAGCTGAGATGGGGAGGGCTGCGAGAGTGGCTCGGGGTATGACGTCGTGGATGCAGGGTACGCCCCTGAGGCGTAGGAGGATGCGGACTCCGCGAAGACCGACTGGGCGTGCACCCTGGGAGCGGCTGCATGGCAGGCACGCTCATAGGCATGGGGGGAGGGGAGAGTAATGTGGAGCCCGTCATTGGTGTGCGATATCTGTGGGAGGACAAGGAAGATTGTGAGCGGTTGAGTTGGCTGTGGGCGTACGCGGAGGGAGGTTGGGGTGCGAGATGATCGCGATCTTCGTCCGCATCGTGGCTTTCGACTGACTGGTCCTCATCGGTGTCGACGGGTTGTTCTAGGGATGGTTGCTGTCGGTCTAGGAGGCTTGTATGAGAGTGCCCGAGTGGAAGATCCTCAGACGAAGCGGAAGCAGAAGAGGCTGAACTGGACAGTGCAGAATGAGTTGTTGACTCTGAATGAAATATGAGAGTGTCCTGACAGAGCTTGATCGAAGACGTACCGCTCAGCACCCAGCTGCTCGGGTCTTTGTTGAAGGACTCGAGCTCCCGCACTAAGTCCCTTGCGACCGTCTTGTCCGAATATCGGCGCAAGACCTGGAGACAGGGCGCGTCTGTCTTCTTGGAAAGAGTGGAATGGGCCATGGTGACTGACCTTGAGGAGGGCATTCACATATAACCATTTGGCCTCATACAGATCAAGGTCCTTGTGCTTCGCCCATGCATCCCTGACCGACGGCTTAGCACGGGGCACGTAATAGCAGCGGGGTGGGGAAACGCACCATTTTGCTCGCCCCAGCATGTCCCAGACGCTCGGGAGAGGAGGTTGGACATTCCCGACGGTAGCTGAGATTCGAGCAGAGAATATGTCAACGCAGCGTCCGGGGAGAGGTGCGGAGGAGGGAACCTTGCTTGTAGAGACTGCCGACCGCGGTGGCGCAAGTCATCTCGCGGGGACGCGATCAGGAGGCCGGGCAGGGACATACCTATACATCGTCTAACTTCTCCTCGTATCCTGTCTGGATGGGGCCAGTCTTGGGCAAGCTCTGTACAATATCCACAGCGCGGTCGAATTGCGCGTCGTCGATGTGTTGGCGCGACTCCGGGTCCAAAGCCATCTCAGAGGAGGAGGACAACACAAGTCCGCTTCAGTATGTCCAAGGTATACCCAGCTATGTCAGACCGTATGACTGGCTGGTACGATGGTGGTGGGTGGCGGGTGAGGGGATGATGGGGTGGAGCAGCTCGAAGATGGTGACCTGGCGTAATCGGATGCTGTGCGCGACATCCACCACAGCAGCTGCGACGGTACGGCTGTCGTGTTAACGGCTGTCAGATGCGGGATGGGTACGGTACTTACCTGTGTCCTCACCTGTCTCGCTTCCTGTGCTTTTCATCATCCGTCTCCCTCCCTGCACTTTTAAGTGCGGCGGTCGTCTGAGGTGCTGGCATTGCTGGTCAGTGCGACAGATAGCGGGGACAGGCAAGCCACACCGAACGCCTCACTGCGGCGCTACGCGTGCCTCAGTCACATGGTGAGGCTCATGTCACGCAGCATGAACGCCCGTGCCCTGCGGACATTGGGAATTTATTATAGCATGGGGCATTAATTAGCAAGCAAAACCGAGATCATACACTAGTTATATGGCCTCTTAGGTAGCTGTCAAATAAATTTCTTGTGCTAATGTTCATATGTGACCACGCTATTAATGGGAAGCTGCACCATCTGTGCTAGTGACACCTCTGTCAGCGAAATGTCACGCAGAGTCACGCCCGCGCCGAACACCTCTGGAAGTTCTGCGATAAGTACTTGCAATTCTCGATTCCTCCACCCACTATCTGGCGCATACTTTCAGGCGTTCTCCAAGGTTCAAGATGAGTGGAGTGTGTTTCTATATGAGGTGTCTAATTTTACTCGAAATACATTCAGGTCGAACTAATTAGAACTCGTATTTCGTTGCAGAGCGATACTCATTCCAGTGGTTATCCACGAAGAGATACCAGTCAGGAGAGCTTTTTATTCCTAGCGCAGGGCTTCGTTCACGACGAGGAGTGTGAGGAGCAGCTGGGCTGCCCTCACGATCCTCCGTAGTGAACTGCTGGATGTCTGCTAGGTTTTGAGGGTTATGGCCGCTGGCCGCATGGTCTGCAGTACCAGCATATGCTTCGTCGTCGTCGTTATGCTGTGCTGCAGATCCTGTGTCTGCCACATCATCAGATGGGCCAGCAGTGGTGGGAGAATCCGCTGACAGGATTACGGATGAGCTATCAGTACGTTTAGCACTCTGGTGGACTGTAGTGGACTTACCTGGATGTTCGTCATCCAGCATCTGACGCTCCTGACCCAGCTTTCTCCTTTTGATGCGAATTCGTATAGGAGATGGCTCCTGACGCTCCATGGAAAGTGTCAAGCCCTTTTCAATGTCATCGTCTGTCGGTGTGTTTTCTAGACTTTCAGGAATGGATCCAGATCGCTTGCGGGTCTTAAATACTGTTGGGATCTAACGTTGGCTTCAGGCCATCCAACTTTGGACTGATAAGCCTCGTACCTGGGGTCTTATCTTTCAACTTGCCTTTTCCTTTCTTTTTGCGTGGCTTCGATGAGCGGATCTCGATATCGCTATTATTAAGCTCAATTGGGTTGGATACAGAGTCCCCCCCTGGCTCCTGCCACGCCGGGTTCCACCTCTCATAGATCTCTGACGGAATGGGCTCGCGCGAGGCTAAAAGTAGTGACAGAAATGAGTGAGCATGCATGCATTATACGGAGTAGGCTACTGACCAAAAAAGAGATGTGCTTCTTTCCAGATGTTTCGTCCTCGAAACTTGTATGCATGCTCACCCCCAGGATACTGTACTGGAGCGACACCAAGCTTTGACTGTGTGCGGGACAATAGTACATATGGCAAGGTATGTTCCATCAGCTCGTCGTCATCTTCAGAGTCGACTTCCATGATCCAGGGATCTTGAACAGCGAAGTGCTGGAAGACCTCAGGCAAGAGATCCCGCAGCCATGCGTTCAGGTGTGCAGGGCCCCATGAAAGTGCAAACTGAAGCCCAGTGTCGAAGTTCGACAGAGCGAGCTTGCAATTCTCGAGCTCTTGCAGCTCATCTCGATGTGGAACTGTGTTATCGAGCAGTGTTCCGTCATCCTAGGATGCCTCAGTAACTATGTAGGAAGTACGGCATGGTTATATGACTATACTCACGTCCAGACCACCAGGTATTAGTGTCAGACGTGCGACGCGTTCCATCTTGACTTTACTGGCCTTCAAGGCCTTCATAGCAGCTTTGCTATTGCTCTTGGACTGCGTTATATGAGCGTTGCAGTTGGCTGGACAAAAATGCGGCGCACCTTGTCCTTTTTGTGCGTCTGAATGCTCCCCCCGCTGTCGCTTCGCAAGTACTTATTGGTCTCCTCTTTGGCTTGCCTTAGCTTTTCCGGATCAACACGCAGATTGCGCATAACTTCATCGACCCTGCTGTTAAAGGGACGGTCTTTTCCATCATGATGAGACCGTCCATGACCACACTCTTGACAGATGGCACGAGCTTCTGGTGTTTCAGGCTTTTGGTAAGCTTTACAGCGACAACGAGCTCCTTCAGATTCATCAGTGCAGAAGCCACTAAAGGGACGGTCATCAGATAGGCCAGAAGTGGCCATGAGCAATGCTGAGGAAGGCGGCAAAGACATTTCAGCAGCGAAAGTGGGTTATGTTTTCTGCTTATCTAATACTGGCAGCCACAGCGCAGTTTATGGTTTCAAGAACAGCGATGGCATAGCACAGGCTATGCGAATTAATAACAAGAAAATATAGTCTAAATAGACAGAGGGGTAGAATCTATAGGGACTGTAGTTACGAACATTTGCACCGCTTGATCAATCAAATGATTCTCCTCTGCAAATGCGTTTACAACCTCGACAAAGCTGATTGCCCGCTCCCTGCAACCTGGCGTCATCCCGGACAGGTCCAGCTTCTTGACCTGATCAATACCCTCAAACATATGCATGGCAACAAGTGGATGAGGGTGAATAAGTTTACGGGTAATCTTCCTAAACCAAGCATCAGACCAAACCCGCATACAAACTTGGTGTTGGGATGTCGAACAGTCCGGACTGCGCTTGTTCTCAATCTCGGGAGCAACAACTGCGATAGTCTTGCGAAGATTCTCAAGTCCTTCCCGGACTCGGGCAATGAAGAAGACCGCTTCAGGTCCAAGGAAGCCGCGGTCTTCGAAGGTAAGGTTCTTCAGGGGCGTCCGTACTAGCCGGGCCAGAGCAGGGCGAATCCAGTCCTCTATGTTGTACATGCGGGCAAGTTTGAGCTGCAATGCGGCTGGAATCTGGTTCTGTATGTCCTGGAGATGATGAAGAGCCCATCGGCGACCACTGGGCAAGTCCCACTGTGAGGACAACTTGAGGACCGCTATAAGATAGTCCAAGGCATGTGGAGGTGCTTCCCATCTGCCCGTTATGAGATAATATATATTTTTAACAGCAGTACGCAACTCACTCGCTATATATATATCGGAGAAGATACTCAAACTCCTTGGCTGATGTCTGAGGAGGATATAGTGGGCGGTCGTCGGATCGCCCCTCAGGCATGTTTTGGGAAGTGATAGGGAGCGAAAACATGCTGTTAAACATGTCAAGGCGTTTGGCCAGGATGCCGGCATGGAGCTTGTAGAGCGTATTCTGAACCTAATAGATGGTAAAAGTGCGAAAGTGATGAGCGTATGCAAAATCAATGTAGTAAATAAGGGCTTACCCGAAATATATGTGTCCCATCATCGAAATAATATTCAGTTGAGCGTGTTGGCTGTGCAGAAGAGGAGTCAGGGTCTGCAGGAGAGGTACTGGGTGAGGAAGGGGTCGACAGATCGCCAGAGCCCATGGTGGAACTGAAAGGACCAGCCGGATTGCCGAAACTGGTCAAAGGCCTAACAAGTGGCGGTGGCGGCGAACTTTAGTAACTTTCAGCTCATCTGGGCTGTCTCTGCTGATTAAGATGAACAACTCTGGAGTACTTATGAACTCACTGCCTAGTCTGCCTGCCCTTCCAGAAGGTCAAATATGGCCTGTCAATGTCCTAGCCGCATTTCGGACTATAAACACTATATATCAGCGAGCATTTGCAGTGGCAGAACTGGACGAAGCTGATCCTTTGCGGGTACGCTATCATATGGACAAACTCACTGATGAGGTTTTGCCCATTCTGCGAGCTATGGAGGAAAATGAGGAAGCAGCTGGAATGATTTCTGGTGACTGGTTTGAAGCGGTAGCCCTTATGATCGGGCAACTAGTGAAGCGTATGGAAAGATCATTGGCAGCATTGGAGGGCGTGTGAGTCCAATATACGACTTTCTAACAAAAAACCTTACTAAACATGCTTGTAACACGGCCAGAGAGCATGCCCATGTGGCGCAAATTCAACCTATAACCATTGTTCACCAGCCATCTCAGGGGCGCCCACGCAAGTCTATTGACAAGCAGTTTCTAGCCCAAGCGGTGGCTGCTGAGCGCAACATCTCTCTCACTCAACTGGCCAAAATCCTAGGAACTCACCGGCATACAGTTCGGCGTAACTTGAGGGTGTACGGCATCAACCGATCATATGATGCAATTACAGACAACGAACTTGATCTCATTGTCAAGGCATACAAGCATCGGAAGCCAGATACTGGAATTCGGTACTTGATTGGGTTTCTGCGAAGCCAAGGCCTTCGAATCCAGAAAAACCGCCTGTATGCCTCTTTGCGTCGAGTGGACGAACTGGAACGAGTGCTGCGGCAACGAAGGGAAATTGTACGTCGCAAATATAAGTCATCGCGGCCAAATGCGCTTTGGCATTGTGACGGGCATCACAAGTTGATTCACTGGGGGATTGTTATACATGGTTTTATCGATGGATTCTGCCGCACCGTAAGTTCAGGTCACCGCTGCTCCGATTATGTTGTTGACTTGTTAATCTAATGCGCTGATTAAGGTGACTGGAATCCGAGCCAGCAGCAATAATACAGCATCAACAGTGCTTAGTGTGTTTCTCAAGGCAGTCGGAGAATATGGAATCCCTTCACGTGTGCGAGGAGACAGAGGTGGCGAGAACGTTGAAGTTTCAGTATGGATGATATTGCGCCGAGGTCCCAATCGAGCATCATTTATGTGGGGAAGGTATGAGCCGATGAAATTGTATATATCTCAGAGCTGTATCTGAATGTGTCCCTAGCTCAACACGAAATACTCGTATTGAACGTTTGTGGGTCGAAGTCGGGCGTCGTTTTTGTCGTGAATGGCGAGCATTCTTTCTTCGGCTTGAGCGGCTTCATCATCTTGATCGGCACAACCCGCACCACCTCTGGCTGCTCCATTATTTGTTTCTTCATGAAATAAATGCCGACTGTCATAAATTCCAGCAAGAATGGAACGCCAAACCGATATCAGGTCCTGATACACATGATCGGAGTCCCAATGTGCGTCCTTGCCTCGCCCGCTGTTGTAATTGATAGGGCTAAGTCAGCTATCTTAGGTACTTCGTTTCATTGGTCAAACAAAATCGGGTATATACATTGATGATGCGGAAGACATGCATCCTGACATTCTGCACCAATTCTACGGAACTACGATAGCACAGCCCCATCGCCACGCAGGTCAGACTGGTGCAGGGCACCCTTCTGATGAAGAAGAATCAGACATATCGGATAGTGAAGACCTACCGACGCGGATCGCCAACCAGCAGCAGAATCAGATTCGTCACGATCCGGTCCCTGTTCCTGACCATGAAAGCCCGTTTGCGGATGAGCAGGACACGGAATTGTTCTTCATGGTATGGGCGGCGATACAAAATGAACCACGGCTTCCGAATGGATATGGAGTGTTGCCAGAGGAGGGTCAGTATGAGGCGGAGGAAATTATCCGGACTGGCCGGCGGAGTAGGAAGGAGCTGGTGGTCAGTCTACCTGCTGAGGTTTGGGAGCCTCGAGTATGGCGCTGGTGCAAAGCGCTGGCCCTGCTGAATCGGATGCTATTTAGTGAGACTGATAGCGATGTAGATGACTGAGGACTTAGCTTTACTCCGAAAGACCCTGTAGATGACTGACTTGGTTCGCAAGAACACGCACACCGCAACCTCTTTTCTTTCTTCTCCTCCCGGTCAGCGCTCGAACCTTGGCGACTGGTCCAACCATGGCGGGTCCGACGGAGCATATGCAATGTAGACGTGGGATCTATCATAAATACAGCATCTAGCATGTCTGCGAGCTGTAGTTCGGCATCGCATGGTGATCTTGCGCTGCGAGGGTGTTCGGAAGAGGGGGAGCGGAGAGTGCGACCTGCACAGCGGCAAGCGCGGCGTGGTATGCGGAGAAGAGGACGTGCGGGGAGCCCAGGAGGCGCACCTGTAGGGGCGGTCAGGAGGGCGAAGGGTGAGGGGTGATCGGGACGTACGATGTAGAAGAGGAGGACCATGAAGAACCACCCGAAGGGAATTTGGTCGAGCAGCAGCGCGGCGAAGTTCGTCGGTGTGATACCGGGCTCGACGAGGTAGTGCAGGACTTCGCCTTCTGCCTCCTCTTCGCTGGCCGCACCCTGGTGTGCGCGATCGCTCCCATCCACGACTGCATTGCCATTACCGTTTGCATTACGGGTATACTTTTGGTGAGCGAGCGCGCGGCTGGAGAGCTCGAGCACGATGATGTCGTTCTGGTACTTGGACGACTCGTATGCGAGGTCGGTGTCCGTGAGTTGCCAGTCATCCTTCTCGTAGACAGGACTTGCGTGGATGGACGACATCCATATCACGCGTGCCGGGCCCGGGCTCGGCTCTGAACCTGTCCGCGAATACGCTGCCAGGAGGGGCTGCACCGTCCGGAACTAGAGTTCACAACCGTCAGAGTTGGGAGCAAGCAGGGGCTTGAGAGTGGCAGCACTCACTAACACGTAGTGTCCAAAGACATTGCACTGCCACGTCCACCCGAGTCCGTCCTTGCTCCGCACGCCCCTGGTCTGTATGTTGTAGCACGGGTGCTCGACCGAGGATATCGGCGCAGTTGCAAGCTGCTTGAAGAACCCCAGCCCCCAGCACCACCACCTATACTGCGGTAGACACCAACAAGCTGGATACGGTCGCCAGGTTTGCACTTGTCCACGAGATCGTCGGCAAGAATGACATCAGTGCTCCGAGGAAGCTGACCCGCAGGAGCTCGCTCTGGCATCTCCTGGATGCTGATACACTGATGGTCTGGGAAGTTGCAGTGGCCATATTCCATCTGCAGAGGGTGGCCCTCATCAGCACGACAGGTGTGTGTGCGCGGCAAGATGTGTGAGCAACGAGATGTGTGTGTGCGAAGCAGATGTGTGTGTGCGGAGCAGATGTGTGTGACGAAAGCGGAAAGTATGCGGAAAGTGTGACGTGAATGGGCAAGTGTGGTGCAAAATGCGGCGTGTGTTGCAAAATTATTTTTTGTACAGATTGAACGGCATAGCTATCTTTGTGCCTCGGCGTAGCACTCGATCGTCCGCGAGCTGCAGGCGCGACGATGCACGCCCCGGAAGCTGATCGGCGCCCCTCTGCGGCGGGCCCTTTTCCTCTGCGAGAA
Source organism: Obba rivulosa (assembly GCA_001687445.1). Taxonomy (NCBI): domain Eukaryota; kingdom Fungi; phylum Basidiomycota; class Agaricomycetes; order Polyporales; family Gelatoporiaceae; genus Obba; species Obba rivulosa. The sequence goes on from KV722565.1 coordinate 36,315, forward strand.
TTTTCTATCGCACTGACGGGGGCATGCGCCCGAGACTGCGGGGGGATCACCGGCTTGTCCATCAAGCTGAGCGTCGGCCATCTCTCAAATACTACGGCGACACACAGTCGACACGGCCTGCGACTGCGCCCTCTGCCAGCACCGTCACCGCCCGCAACTCCTGGGACCCGCGGGCGCTGCGAGATTCTCCCCTGGCAATCCGTGCTACGGTGTTACGGCTGCCTTCTCATTGCGGCACCTCTCGTGCCGGATGCATGCCCACAGCTGTGCATGTGCCTCCGGAGCTTGTCAGGGTTCGTATATGCTGTTTCCAGCAAATCATGAGGACCAGAAGACCAGAGGGAGCGCCTTGAGCACGCGAGGACGAGAGAGCCTCATGCCAGCTGTCACTTCCGGACGTCCTCTTCCGCACTTGCTTCGCACCAGATTCATTTCGCTTATTTCGTGTCTTACGTTGCACGGTCCGAACGTCGTACACACGTCTTCTCAGTCCAGCAGCCGGACTGGGTCTCAGTGGTGCGACTTACGTGCACTTCGGGCCCAGCACCATCCCGCTAGACCACTGTGCCTGACCATATATGTCGTTTGGCGTGCGCAAGAGGCGTCTCGCGGAGATAACGGCGGTCATGAGATGGCATGACTGGTAGAAATACATGATGAATTGGTCGTCAAATCTAAGACATGTTGAATGCCATGGCAGGCCGCCCAGTGCGTCTCGCCGAGGATAATGTCTGACAGCATTCGTCCTATGGTGCCTGAGTCAATGCGTTACAACGTCGCGAGTCCGTAGCACGTCGTACTCACGTCCGCCGAGTAACGTCTTATCCTCGTACTCTGCGACCAGCCTCTCAGACACCCCCGCTCAAGCATCCGCGTCCGCCAGCCACCCCTCCTCCTGCAGCGCCCGCATCGCCTCACCCCAGCTCTGCCCCTCCTCCCTCCACACCTCCCTCACATCCGCGACATTCCCGCTCCCGAGGTGCACCCATGCGCCCTCGCGCGGGCCATGCAGGTGCACGCACCCGGGGAGCTCCGCGACCCATCTGAACTCGCCGCCCGCCGCCTGCGCGGGCGCGGTGCGCACCCGGAGCAGCCACACCGTGCGTTCGTCTTTGAAGAACAGGTCCGCGGTCACGGGCGTCTGCGCCGCGTCGGAGAGGTGGATGAACCCGTCCGCCGCGTCCAGCGAGCTGAGCGGGAGCGCCGCGGGCAGCGGGGAGGGCGGCGCGGCGGGGGCGATTTTGTAGACGTATTGCGGGATGGGCTTGCTCGACATGGTAGTTGCGGGGGTTCGTGAATGATCGATTGAGAAGGAAATATGTCCTGGGCGAGAGAGCACACGACAGTGAAACACCCTGGAAAGTCGCGCGACAGGAATTGCCTCAGGATTCTCCTATACCGTAATTTCCTCACGTCAGTTCGGCTCCCGGAGAAGGTCTCTATCATGAAACAGCCAGCACCCCAAGACTCTCGGCATCAATTACGCCCAAGAAAGAAAAGAAATTAGCTCAAGGGACTCTTAATGTCTACTTGAATAATATTACACCGTTGGACCAGTCACCCATATATTCTGATCTCGTTGATGCGACAGTACATTGCACTGACGATGATCTCGGCTACTGCAAATCGCCAATTTACCTTTGGTCTTTGGATTTGGATAGCAAGTTCCATTGAAACCTACCAACAATAGCACATGATCATGCTTTTGTCGAGACATCTAGTTAGCATAGTCATATATTTTCTGCAAAATTGAATGATCACAATTGCCTCTAATCTTGTCCTCCGATGTTAGATCCAGTCTAAGCTCAGGGTGAGATCTAATTCATGGGTGCGCACATAAATACCCATGACGTTCCTCCACACTCAAGGCGCTATAGCCAAGTGGTTACGGCGACAGATTAGAAATCTGTTCTCCTTTGGAGGCGCAGGTTCGAATCCTGCTGGCGTCGCATTGAAGTCTCGGCTGAGGTTCTTTTTTCGTCTACTTTGCCACCCTTGCTTTACCGACTTCGGTGGACATCGATTTTGCAATCATATGTATTAGTTAGGAGCCAAGCATCCTGTATCGTTACTTTTCAATGCGACCACCTGAAGAGATCGGAAGTGCCGCCGCAACCGACATGGGGCGCATGTATCAGAATGATGTTACTGCACTAAAGTGCCTAGTCTGGGGTTTCTCGCTCATCCATTCGCGTAACTTGAGACCGCAGTGAGGCCACTACTCAAGTACTCAGGGCTTTCAAGGCTTGGATCTGGTGTTTGACACTAGCTTCACCTCTACGCATTCACAACCATGGACAGAGGCTACTTCTACCTCCTCAGCCACCTGCACCGGCCGGCCACCACACTACCGCTGAACACCCTACAAGCCTCTATAGCGCACTATCTCGCACATTTGCAGCCGTCCCCAACGTCGCTGGCAGGCACCCTCGTCAGCAGCCCCCTCTTTCGTGTGCTATTGTACCCGAGGCTCGACACACTGTGCACCGCGCTCCGCCATGCCCTGCATATCAAGGCCAAACTCCTCAAAGATGAGCAAGGTATCTTTGTCCGGAGTGTCAACGCACGAGCCGCGGACTGGGTGAAGCATGTTCTTGAAGGCTTTCGTGGGGGCCACCCCGTCATGCGCTTGGTATGTGCAGGAGGCCTGCTGTTGGGCCTGGAAGACCTGGAAGGCGAGCTGCATGCGAAGGAGGGGAGGATGCGCGCGCGTGTCGAAGAGGAGGTCGTATTGGCTCTGGCAGAAGTTATAGATACGTACACTGTGCAGTCCTCTACGGGATGGGAGAAGGATTTCAGCCTGGAGTACAAGGAGGGAGAAGGTACGAACTCCAGTAGTGCGACGTCTTTCCTTGCTGAAAGTCAGTCTTTGAAGACCCGTTGTCCTTGGCCTTATTGGTCGCATCCCGATTTGTCCCTCTGGTAGCGGCTCGCAGGCTGCAGGCCTTGCCCCTCCCTGTACGTGCACTCGAATTCACAAATGCGCGGGTCAAACTGACGTAGCTCAGATACTCTCTGATCTGCTCCTCTCAACCATAGAATCGACTTTCGACAAAGGAGACTTCCTTGTCGACTTGCCTATGTCCTCTTTGAAAGACCGGGACGGTAAGCTGACTATCCGGGTGAATACTGCTCTTACTCACACTGTCATCGGCACAACGAACTGACTCCCATTATCAGCCCGGCTCGCGCTCTAGTCTGACAGTCGAACGTCTGAAGTCGTCGCATTATCTATCTGCTATGGCGCTATTATCAAAGACGACAGCACTGGCATTGTCTGTCTTGGCGGAATCACGACCTTCACATGGCTGGCCAGCCATGGGAGAAGCTGCCCAGCGATTGGAAGCCTTAACACGGAAGGTGGAAGCCGGATGGGTACGGAGTCCTCTCGCAGCCGTTACGTATGAGGGCAGGATCGGTAAGTCCACGATCGAGTTCAGCAGGTTATTTTGGATTATGCTAGGTCCTAATCACAAACTCTGCACCCAGCTCCTCAAAGCCAGGAATTGACCAAGACACTGTGGACAATCCTCAAAACGCTGCTATTCACTACCATCATGGTTTCCCAGTCCATTCTGTCCGTGGCTGCGTTTAATCGTCAGCCTTTGGCTGCTTCCGACTCACCTCTATCACCCTCTCCGTTCTCGCTAGCTTTAACGGTCCTGCACACACTCTCGCACCTGTCTTTCGTGATCAGCCAGTTCGGGAGCGTAACATCGACCGCGCAGAGCAGCTTTCCGGAGTTGAAACGAGTGTTCTACATGGCACTTGACATCCTCTCTGCCAGCGCGGAGGACTCGGAGCGATTCGTGTCCGAGCTATGTGGGTCCTTCAGGGAAGAAGGTAAGGCTCTCCCAGCATATAATCTCCATAGGCGTTTGATCAACGGCATATAGCATTCTCGGCCATTCCTGTACCCGTCTTGTACGCGAAGAAAGCTTATGCCTTAGCGAGCATCGAGCAGCTCGTCCCGGTTCTCGGCGACGAATCCATCCGGACCAACGTCTTTCCGCTGTGTCTTCCGTGAGTTCTTGGATCACGCAGCAGCTGTGCGGAGCTAACGCGACGCTAGACATCTGTCCGACCCAACACATCGAGAGACATACGAGTCCTCGCATTCGGTGCTCCTCGCGATCTTTGCGGCTCATGCGCAGAAGGCGATCCAGCGGGCACAAGGCAGCTCCACGATGTCCGACGACGCATCGGGACCTGCTTTCGCAGAGCAGATCGTCCCATTTTACACTCATTGCCTCATCGAGGTATATTCTAGAGTATCCAATGCTTTATACGTGCTAAATGGTGTGCAGAACTCGGGCAACGGCAAACTCAGCACGGTTCAGCTCCGCCTCGCATATGCCGCGCTGGTCCGGAGCGCTGGTACGCTCGGCGGCATTGCGTCATCGGCTGGGTCAAAGGGCGAAACCATGGCCTGCTTCTGCATCGACACCCTGCTTAAAGCGATTGATTCGGTCGAGAACGCCGCCTTGACCCAGCCATCCTCGTCTTCTACTCCCCCGAGCCCAGCGCAAATCTCAGAGCACGCCCATCGCTTACACCTGGCTCTCATTGCGACCATCCCGTCTTTGCCTCTGCTTCTACTCCCCCGAGTCCTGGACGAAGTGCGGGTCATCGCCGAGCGCTACCCCCCGCCTGCTGCAGACGCATCCGACGAGCCCCGCGCTGAGCTCGTCGACGCGCTGTTCAAAGAGTTGTCAGAGAACATCGGTGACGAGGCAAAGCCCCTCGCTATGCGCTGGTGGTATGACAATCGGAGGGCTCTCGCCGGTCTCCAAGCACCTAAAGCACGTCTTGGAGACGCAGATGGACCACAGCTCATTGCGCGATTATGAATGTCAGTCATTTACTCAGTAGTATACAAGACAGTATTAATGCACACTATATACCAGTGCGTAGTGTAAGTACAGCCCTTCTTGCGGTTCCGGACACTTTACAGATGTATGCAGTGGAAATGGTGTATGTATTCGTGAAATCTATGCTGTGCAATTAGAGCTTTGCTTTCTCGTCTGTCTTCTTGGCCTCTGCGGCTGCGGCCCGCTCCATCATGTGCCACGTCTCCGTCGCGGCTTCTGCGAGGTAGTGCTTCAGCTCTGCCGTGCGCCGCTTCAGGCTCGTGATGGTCCATCGGATGTGATCATCGCCGATGGAGTACGACAAGCCATAGCCGTCCGGAACAACTGTGCACGCATTCAGCCACTGCCCGACGCACTCGTATCACGAGAACAGCTCACCTTCGCCGTAGCCCCAGCCGCTAAGATAAGGGGAGGACAGATTCGAGGTGGAGAGCTCCCAGTGGCTCGTCTTCGCAAACGCCTCGTCCTTGTAGATCTCCGGCAGCGGCTCGCCGTCGCGCAACACCTTCTTCAAACCAAACAAGTGGCGGTCCACGCCCTGCCCGTCTGCGGCCCACGCCGCATACTGCACATGCCGCGCCATCGCCTTCCGGAACAGCGCCACGCGGTTCTCGTCCTGCGCTCCATCAGCTGCGCCGCGCACACCCACACGCCAGAAGAGCGCTCACCGACTCGGAGGGGTCGAGCATCGCCTCGGCCCACGCCTTGCTCTGGTTGCTCGCGCTGCGGATGACCTCCGTGCGGCCGAGCTGGAACTTGCGCGTCTGCGCGCTCTCGTAGCACACGCCCGGGCGCGCGAACATCTTGTGGAACGCCAGCTGCTTCACCATCTGCGCCCACGCGTCCGGCGACGCCTTGAACTTCTTGATGAGCTCCTTGCCGTACCCTTCGTAGTGGAGCACCTGTCGCGAGAGCGTGAGCGGGGAGCGGGTGTAGTGCGCGGGGACGTACGTGCAGATCATGCTTGCCGACGAGTTCGTCAAAGGCCTTCTCGGCCTGTGTGATGTACTCCCGGGTTGTGGAGTCCAGAACGAAAGTCAGCTCCTTGGGTGGCTGCAAGCTCTTGCCGGCTTCCGGTGTCCATGCAGGCCCGAGATCGATCTTCCCTGCTTCGAGGGAGCCGATGACGAACTCGTTCATCCGCAGAGTTGGCGTGCCGTCCATACACGAATGCTCGCCAAGGAAACCAGACTTGCCGTTCTCAAAGACAATCACTGCGCAGGATAAGTGAGCTGTGTTATTCTACGACAGAGCGCGTGGCAGGAAACGTACGCTGGTGCTTGTCGAAGAACCGATTGCGACCGTCTCCAACCCAGCATTGCCAGCTGAGGTCTTCTCGTGTAACAGGTCGGCTGTCGTCCAAGCAGATGATGATCATCGCCGACTCGATGGCCTCGAGCGAGGCTGCGTTCCACGGCGAAGTAGCAAGGAGCGCTTCTCGGGCCTACGATACACTCAGTGGTCTGCTACAACTCAGAGGCACCGCACTCACATTCGTCCACGTGTCTCTGTTCTCGCTCGTCAGAGCGCCAACCGGTGCGGCCTTTTCCTCCCCAGCCATCGCAATCACTTTCTCAATCTGTGCCTCTAGCTCGGCTGCACTCAGCTCCCGGCCGTTCTCGTCCGCGAGTGGTACCTGGAAGAACTTGTTCTTCCGGACGAAAACGACGTGATTGTGTGTCCACGGGTCAAACTTGCGTGCCGTATCAGACGGCTTGGTCGGGTAGCGGCTTGAGTGGAAGCTGCCAGAGCAGCGTAAATGAGAGGTGCATGTGATGCATGCGATTCACCTACAGCCACTTGTACGAGTCCATCGCGAGCGGCACGCGAACCTTCTCAGGTTCGAGTTGCTTGCTCTCCACCAGATGCCTGAACGGCAGCGTCGCCTTGACCAGGTGCGCCGCCCGCTTCGCCTGGCTCGGCCTGTGCTTGTCGTCGACGTGCACGTAGAAGTAGCTCACGTTCACCACGACCGGGTCGCGGTAGCCCATGTACGCCACCTCGTTCCACCAGTCTGCAAGCCAGTTATTGACATTCGGGTCCCGCGCACGCTCCTCTAACCGCGCCTGCAGGACCTTGGACTGCTCGGAGTCCAGAAAGCTTTGAACGGCAGCCTGCGTGGCGGAGAACTGCTCGGGCGTAAGGTGGGGCTGGACGGTCTCGAGGTACTTCGCGGCAGTCGAGGACAGTGGGGGGACGGGTAGTCTGGGGAGTGACGCCTCGAAGCGCAACATGGGTCCCGCACTCGGATCTTCAGAGTAGCCTGAGGGAACGGCTTCGGCGCGTTTGGGTCGGGACATTTTGAACGAGCGAGTCTGCAATACGGGTTGTCTATGGGGCTGCACGGTGGGTCAGAATCAAGTGTGCCCTCCATTTCCTGTGTTCGGTTGAAGAGGACGTCTGCAGGATCCAGCAGTCTGCAATCCAAAGCTGCACTGGCATCTGCAGTGCCCGAGACTCCGAGGCCGAAGCCCGCGCGTCCCGGATTTTTCAGGCCGACTGGCAAACCCTGCAGGTTGCAGCATGACGCCCACGAAGGCCTGGGACTCGAAGTACGGAAGCGCGACTCACCGATATAGCCCATCTACTTGCGGGAACTAAGAGACGCGAACGTGGATTCAGCAATGTCGACATGCGGTATGCTTGTGCGTGGAGAGAGCTGGGCGAGCTAAGGACGTCCCACAGCCGCACCCAGAGCTATAAGATGGCGTTAGAGAGGCGATTACAGTCTAGAAGACATATCAAAGCGTAGACAGATGCAGAACGGCGGTCGGTCAAGCATCGCAGTTACGCTTATGAGGCTAGCGTAGGCGCCTGCTCTCCGGCTATACTTTCCCGAGTCCGGGGTTAGGCGCCCATGTACCCCGCATGCTCGGCCGATGTCGCAACCGTTGGATCGCCTCTCGGTATGCGGGCCTCAACCTCTTTTACACTCCCTTATGCACCCCCCTTGAGGATAGCTTTTAACGAACGTCGGAGAGGCTTCGGTCTTCGTGTTCATCAATAGCGAAGTGCGTACCGGCCTCGGCTGACCGCTCGGTACGTCGGACGGGCCGCTGTTGTTGGTGGATTTGCAAGTCTGTTCGGAGTGTCGGTGGCTTTTTGCCGTCCATCAGAACCAAAGCACAATCACGAAATGTAGTCGAGTTGTTTTTGTCACCTGGCGTCGGTATGGAGAAACGCGACGGCGGCTAGTAGCGGCCATAGTCAATACTCACTGCGGGCGAAGTCAAGGTAAGGGCACAGATCCTATGAGGAGCAGAGCGACTGGAATTCATCACAACCCGCCTCCTACAGAAGGTTTGACACCGGGCATCAAAATCGACCAAACTACGTTCAATTCGCTTTCGGCGGTGGCGAAATATCCATGTGGCGGGTATCGGGTATGGGTGGTCGAGGATAGCCTGTAGTGCAGTGTAGACCGGTCAATTCAGTAACACCTGTAGTTCATTCCGTATAATACACGTGTTCTTATACCCTAGTGGAGGATTGTCGTGCGGTTTGAATGAGGCTGGTGCAATTTGAGTACTCCAACTGTCAGCCGCAAGAGGCAGACTTCGCATTGCGGCACGTCGTCAATTCTAATATCTCTGCTCGTTAGCCCGAAGTATTCCTAGCTCTTCGACTTTGTCGACTGGTCAATCCAATCGTTTTTGCGGAGTTCTCGCTCCAACGTACTACTATCCTGCATTAATGTCTTCGACTTGTCGAGTATATATCGCTGGCCTGAAGAGGCATACCGGCGTGGCAGCTAAGGCTCCAACCTTTTAGTTTAATCTTCTATTTAAAACAGTTTACTTTGTTTAATTTTACTATCTATTTACTGAAATGCCTGTACACAGTAAATAAA